>DWCF01005850.1:0-13434 GCA_018230265.1 Delias oraia
CAAGTCCACTGCTGGACATAGGCCTCCCCTAAAGACGCTTGGTCATAGGGGGGTTATTTGCCTTAATCACCACGCTTAAATATAAATTGTGTTAATTGAACTTTCCTTACCTATTCAAATACGTAGGTTGTGGATAATATAATATCATGTGTTATTAAAATAAATATAAGTTCGCCTCATAAAAAATCAAAATATAACCTTTTTAATGAATCATAGCGAAGGCCGAAAATATTACCTGTCACGGCACATAATTGTCATACATACGTCAACGCCAGCAGCCTGTCAAAAACACGAATTTCGCCAATGAAAGTTATAAAAAGTAAACATGTTTTTAGCTTCGAATTCGTGGAGGATTTATTTCAGGTGAAACGTACTTACCCATCTCAATATTTTTACTTGAAAACCCATAATTTTCACATCTGCGTCTTCATTTAAAATAGTCTGCTACGAGATAAGAGTTTGTGTTTGTTAAGATATTTTTCAAAGTTAACAAACGTTTGTAAACTTAGAATAAAATATGTTTGACGACGAGTTTGCAATGTCCTTGTATTTATGATAGTAAAATGAAGACTCTTTTAATACGATTCCTCGAAGTATTGACCCATTAGTACAGTTAGTTTATTAACGGCTTTTTCATTATGATCACTGTAATATATTTTCATTTCGAGTGCATTTAACCATTAAATTATATAAAATATTTAATCATTATGAAAGATTAGATTTTATAGCCCGTCATGTATATTTATATATATTATTTTATATCATTTTATAGCCGGAATGTCATACCAACAGTATTACCACTTCAAATATATATTACACTACTGTTTAAAAAAATAAACATTTAGTAAAATAGATATAACTACTAAAATAACATTTTATTAGCGTCCGATTTATTGAGTGTTATGCACTAATGGGTGAAATATAATCTGTATTGGAAGTAGGCCGACTCGACATCAATTCTTATAAGAACTATTATAAGTTTTACAATCCTATACATCTTATTAAATTCATAAATATCTCCTTTAAAGCCTTATCAGTTTGACCAGTGCCTTTGAGAGGCTCTGATCAGGAAATTGCGGCGATTAATAAGTAAATAACTCTTATGTTCTAACTCTTCATAACATAATGAGTTAATAACAACATCAACTGTACCAAACGGAAAATCCTTCACACACACAGAGTCACTCACACAGACACAGGCCACATAAAACGCGTCTTTCTTCTTGTATTCTTAATTAGCGTGTCGTCTATACACATCCCTCTCGCACCTATCGTGTTAATTAGTAGCCCATCTCGCTCGCGCTTTCTTAATACATTCTTCCTCTCGCGGTGTTTCTTTACGTTTTTATTTGTGTGCGTGTCTGTGTGCGGTGGTGTTTAATTTACATGTACTTGTATGTCCGTGTACAGTCGTTGAGAAAATTTGCGCCATGATTGGAAAGTGATTTAGCGATTTTTATTTCATTTAATATGTAAATGAGTATTTTAATAAACTTTGCATACTTAAATTCAATCAGAAATGTCTCTCAACTTCGATCTGAAGATTGTGGTAAACTAAGTTTATTTATTTACCTTTTTATTTATTTAACATTATGTATAATAGCAATTTCTATCAGCTATTTTTGACGCATAAAGAAAAACATTTATTCATGCTTTAAGTGACATAATATTAATTCAAAAATATTTACATATTTAAAAAAATAGCAATATTCTAGTAATTTCAAAACATTTAAATATATTTTTAACAACAATTAAATATTTCCGTAAAATGTTGCTATTTTAGTACAAAAACTGGTTATTTTAATGCCGCTAATTTACTGGTATATTTTTGTAATGTACGTAGTAAGTAGTTCAATTAATATATTTCGTTTAAATCTTACACGAATTTTATTATGTTGGCAATGATGATGCATTAATAAAATAAATGTTAAATTAAGTAGAAAAATTAAATACATTTAAAGACTTAGTTAAGTTTATATTAAATTCAGTCGAAAAGATTAAAATGTACCTAGTAATTTTAATAAGTATTTTAGGTAAGGATAATTAGATTTTATTATTTGTATGTTAACGGTTATAAATTTTGTAAAACGATATGGCTAAAGGCCTTGTAACTGAGCCACAATAAATAATTTAAAAAAATAGAACGTATAAGTTGTCCCGTTCCGATCGGCTCCTCCCGCCGACTGTACATCGGGTGTTATACGAATGTTCACGAAAGGGTGTCAGTGTGGGGGCAGTGGGCACACATAAACACTTATAAAGTTTTTTGACAACAACTCCACTCCACCCTCGAATTTGCTAATTTATGTTGCTTTTTTAATCAATACCGAAGCCCTATCTCGATTGTGTGACGTTTCGCTTTTGATATGAGTAAGATACTGTAAGAATTGAGCTCCTAAACATGTCTTTATTTAAGTTTTCACACATATAAGTAATAACTATATATTGATTTGTTGATTCATAGATTATTTCGGTTTAGAAGATCATTTCGAAATCAACTAAAATTGGTCCAAAATTTTGAACTGATAATTTCTTTCATGCTATAAATAAAACTGTTTTAACGTAAATGACATTGACGTACTGACATAGCAGATGTACCTACAATAAATACAATTATAAAAAATATATATATGATTTAGAAACATTAACATATATAGCCAGAACTAAACCTGATTTTCATTATTTTCAAAACTTTAAAATTCGATTAGGTATTCTGTAGAATCAGGTGCCTGCAAAAGTATTTCCAATCTAATACGACTTAGGACCTTCAAAAATAGAGGTTACTTATACACTCGATGCTCTGATGGGATAAGGTTATGTGGCAGGGGCAATGAAATACTTATCCTTGATGAGCATTCTGCTCATTTTCCTCATAATTTTCATTAAAAAAAGATTAAAACTACTAAAATCGTTATGAAAAAACGAAAGATAAAATCGTTACAACGTCGAAAACAGATAAATACGTAATAGCGTTCCACTTACCCTATTTTCTTGTCATCGATCAATTTTCACGAGATAATTTACAAATGATATATGAATCGTTCAATCTCAGGCTTAAAAATAAAGTTACCCCACAATTTTACGTGTCGTCTACTCCACAGACATGTGGCGTACGCCAATCTCACACGAATCACACGAAAATAGACTCAAAGGTAAGAGAATACGAATTAAAATATGTTTAGATTGTTCTCGACAAACGAATTTTAAGGCAAATGAAAAATAATCACTCTTACGTCTAAGGGTGAATGCTGAGATTGAACGCAACTTCCGGACAACGTTAAATGTAAGATTTAATTGTTACCTAGATTTTTTTCTATACTAGTATTGAAAAGGCTGATATTACTCGATGGATTTTTAAAAATTCCTTCACCATTGGAAATGTATACTAGCTCCTATGACGGATGCACAATGATGATATACGGTAAACAAATGTTATTGTATATCTTTTATTACAGTAACAAATTCTTGGTAAGCCATTAGTAATGAAATTCAAAATATGTGGCGGATTCTTTAGGTATTATAAATCTCTACAACCTTTATTTAGAACTCAATCATATACGAAATATCATTTGACTTTAAAAATTAAAAAGCCTTTTAATTTTTCAAGATCAGTTAAGTAGATCTAAAGCTTACCCCCGGCAATGTCACCAACACAAGTTAGTTTTTGTTGTATGGTTTAAATTTAGCGCCTTATTGAATGTATCAAGTGTAATTAACAAAATACAACACAAAATATATCTTTCATATCTGTTTTAATTTCAAAAATTAAATTTTAAAGTATATATGTACTACATAATTAATATTATATAATATAAAAAGCCTTTATTATTTTATTGATTTACTATTTTTAAATGACTATATACATATGTTAAATTTTCCCAGGTTCCCAGATTGAGTAAAAACCTTCTCCACTGATATCCACTTTTTTTAATGATAATGCGCACAACGTAACGGTGGGTCTCCTATATGAAGTTAAAACTACTGCCCATCACCAACCACACCACATTCCGCGCATTTTCGAGAACCTCCAATTTCCTCACTCACTCAGCAAAACACAGCACCGTTTCAAGTACAGCTACCATTTCACGCTGAGTATTCTGTGAAGCCATGGTATCAATTTGAACGAGTCGGCACAATTAGTGCATTAGCATATGCTATACCATGGCTCTCCCACTGGTATTAATAGATATGGTGTATTATTAATAAACGTGGAGTATTCTAAATCTCCGCAGCAGGCGGTAAGAAGCCTGCTCCCCTAAAAATGTGATCACGATGTTACTCAAAAGTGAGGCGGTCCAAAGAAGCAGTTAGTACTTATCGCCGTATCTAAGCTATTGTTCGGTTTAACCTTGTATCAGTGAGCGCTTACTGTTCGTGATTGCACCGTATTATTTATGACCTATTATGTTAACTGTTACTGGCAACTGGACTTGTGTATTAAATATCATACATGAACATTGCACGATATTACTGCATAGAATGCAATTCAGCTTTCAAAATTATTTTATATTATGTTAAATGTGGGTTGAAATGTAATTTTGAGAGCCTGGTAGCTTAGTGGTTAAATAGGTGGGATGAGGCGAGAGGTTTGAATCCTGATCTGGACAATTATAATTTAATTTATTCGTTTGGAAGGGCTTAACAGTGTCCGGGTGAGTGTCTTAATAATGTCTTACCTGTGGGAGAGCCATGCGGATACATTTATTGGGCCGGCTCGTCAGAAGTGTTACGTGTTAAGTGAATAGTGTGAAATAGAATTTGTACTTGAAACGGTGCCTCTACTGTTTCGCTAAGTGAGTGAGGATATCTGACGTCTAATAAGTTATACCGTTTAAGCGACGTTAAAAGCCGGCAACACAATCAATACGTAGGCGCGATTGTCCATGGGGGCGGTATTCTCTTACCATATAGGAGACACACGTGCTTCGTTTTCCGCTAAACTATAAAAAAAACATCTCAATTACTAAATATCATTAAACAAATCTCATATAATTACCTCTATGCGTTTTTTATAGTAAATTGTGGAACAAATCCGTTATTTTTAATGACGCCTTCTCTATTAATACACTCTAACGGAAGCTGTTCTACTACATATCAGCCCTAGCAATTAAACCTCAAAGATAATAACAGCATTGCTATCAGTTGTGTTATAAACTATTTCCTCTTACCTTACGTACTCAACATTTCTTGTATGATTATTTAATTGAAATATTATTATAATTTTTATATAGGTACTTTATTTTGTACTCCCAATCTCTGTTGAATCTCTGTTTGTTCAGTCATATATCTACCTAGAGTAAGTACCTAGTCCAATTCGGTAGGTCCAACTTCGACAAAGAGATCAACCGCCGAATCCAATTCGATTGGACAGTGTTCGGGAAATTATGCAATGTCTTTTCGTCTGATATATTTCAGTGCCTCAAGACGAACGTCTTCAAAAAGTGTGTGTTACCAATTATGACATACGGTGCGCAAACGTGGCCTCTCAGCATCGGTCGCATCTCAATACTAAGGGTCACTCAGTGAGCTATATGATCGAATCAATAATGAGGAGATTTGTAAGCGAACTAGGTCACCGAGATAGCTCGCCGAATTAGCAAGATAAAGTGGCAATGGGCAGGCCACATTGCACTTAGAACAGATGGCCGATGGGGACGAAAAGCAGAGCAAGCGCAGCGTGGGACGTCCACCCACAAGGTGGACAGACAACCATATAAAGGTCGCCGGAAGACGCTGGATGCAGGTCGCCTCTGACAGGTATGCTTGGAGGTCCAAGGGGATGCCTATGTCCAGCAGTGGACGTCTTACGGCTGAAATGATGATGATGATTTACTGTAAAATAATATAACTAAGAAATGCTAAATAGCTGCATTTAAACATCTGGCGACTCAAAACGGACGCGATCTCGGAACTAAATTAAAAGATCCAGTAGGCAATCACGGTGGAACGTATAATTATCAAACGACTTAGTTAATCATAGGTGTATCTTGGTATAGGAAGCAGATCTTAATGAAAACGTCGGCCAGTCACGTCCTCCATAATACGGGTAGGTGGAGGGTGACCATCTTTTATATATATTGTGGTATAGCATAGCGTAGCAGAAGGGTCTTCTATCAACATCATAATTTCAGCCGTAAGACGTCCACTACAGAACGGCCTGGCCAGGCTAGGCCTCTCGCTTTGACTTCCATTGGGTCTTCTATATGGTAAGAGAATACCGCGCATGGACAACCACGCCACAGTCCATACATTGGTTGTGTTACTGGCTTTTAATGCCATTTTTAGTCTCCGATAACCTCACTCACTCAACGAAACACAATAGAAGTACCGCTTCAAGTACAACTACTATTTCAGGCTGAGTATTCTATGAGAGCGTGGTATCATTTCGAAGGACAGGCTCCAATTACTGCATCAGCCATATCTTCAGTATGGTTCTCCCATCAGTGCAACAGTGTCATACCGTTCCAGAGACCGAATAAATTATAATTGACTGACCGTGATTCGAAGCCGATACCTCTCGCGTCATTGTACACTTTTAAAAGACTTTTAAGATATTTCTTTTAAATAATTAATAATAAAAATAATTACCACATTAGATAATCCTATTACCTTCAAAAACAATGGTTACTATCAAACCATATTGAACTAGTTAGACGACCTGTTGCAGTTCAATTTTGACAATCCAAAATAGGTCCTATTACAAAGCACTAAAGCCTACATTGTTGAGTTGAATTATATTGTTACATTATCTTTGGCTATGCAATTATTAATGAAGGTTAATGAAAGTAACTGTTCTCAAATTGTGGCTACCAGAGGTTATGACTTCACCTTTGCTTTATATGTGATTATTTCGTACAAGTATTGTCTTCATATTAAAGATTTAGCTCGGTTTATAAAACCTCATCTTACTATAAACTTAATTAAATATTATAATAAAAATGGTCTTTATATTATATTTCAAAATCGAGTATCATATAGTTAAGTATAATTCATATTTTCTTTATTTGTTTTTTGTATTACACGGTAAACAAAGTAATAGGCAAGTGTCCTTGATGATAAGAAGATACAGACGCCCATGGACAGCATCACAATACGCCTATTTGTCTTGGTTTTTTATTATCATTCTATAACGGAGCAGGTGGGTCTCCTGTATGGTTAGAGAACATCGCCACCCATGATCAACCGCGCTACAGTCCACACATTATTGTGTTGCCGGCTTTTTACGCCGCTTAAGCGGCATTTTTAAGGACCTCCCATATCCTCATTCTCTCTGCGAAACACAGTACAAGATCTATTCTGTGAGTATTCTGTGAACCCGTGGTATCTTTTACGAGTTTTTATGGTATCTTTTAACTTTGGACGATTCGGTCCAATTAATGCGTCCGCATATGATTCAGCAAGGCGCTCCCACGGGTGCATTACAGGATTATGTACGTTTACAGTAAAAAAAATTTAGTGTTTACATATATTTATAGATTATAATACATTACTGAGAATAAGCATTAAACTGCATGTCCAATTACGCAAGAAGGATTTATTAGCAGTAAGGTCACTTTAAGTGACTCAATACATCGAATACAATTCACACATTTCTCGTTTCGACACTCTATCAATGACATTTCCATGTAGTCCCCGTGCTAACACTAAACGACATGTGCTGGAACAAATTACGAGATCTTAGGCCATATTCACACAAGTGACATAAATTTTCTTAGCTATATTTCATTATCAATGCCTATATACCAATCATACTAATGGATTTTCTCTTGTGTAATACAACAATCGTCCTTATATTCTACGGTTTCCTAGGTTTTGTAAAGAAACAAAATCATAGATTTTACAATTAACTATTACTAATTACAATTAATAAAAATCTTGTTAAATACGAACAATAAATATATAAATTATTAATAATCATTACAGATTTGCTACGCCGTAGCTAGATTTTTTTTCGTAGAAGTTACTATTAGATACTGCCGCTAGTAGCTTTATTTGTTAGCTTTTATACGTATAGCATTTAGTGACCACACAATCGGTCTTTAAATGGCCAACGGATCTGCGCACGATCTTTAGATATATAGCGTTTGCTCTAAATAAATCACTTCCTACTTTCATATTGACGTAAAGTATAGACCATAGACTAAGAGGCTTTTCTTTTAGTTTACGTTTCTAATAACTAAGTATCTTTAAAAACTTATTTGTTAATAATATTGTAATTTCCTTAACTATTATTTTCCTGGAGTGTAATTTTACTTAAATTGTACTGTCTGCGTTAATATATTTTATATTGATAAAATTATTAAACAATCAGTGAAGCCAGCAGATGTAGTTCTTTCCGGTACGCTAATGGCTTTGACTTATGTGACATTATTAATATTTTTCGTTCCATTTACACAGTATCATTATATATTACAGACTATATTTTATTCTTATGCTATATTACTGCAAAGTTTTATTTAAATTCATTCGTATTTGTGTGAGAAAGAGTAACAAACATCCATCTATATTTACAATAATTCACGTTTATACTACTAGTAGTAATAGTATACTACTACTAGTAGTAATTCCTAGGAATTGAATAGTATTTATAGATTAATAAACTCAAATAGAATACGAGTAAAATGTTTCAAATCAGGCTACTGTTTTTACACAAAGTCTAGATTAGAAACGGTGTTAGATATTCAGATAAATTCCTAAATTAAATTAATATTCTGCTGCGTTGATAACATTTCACAATTACGTTTCACACAAGCGCAATCAAGCTTCGCAATCATTAACAATTGCTCATATCTATCCGTTGATAGGGCTGTGGGCGGTGAGCGTGTGACGTGAATGTATGGGCGTGATATATCGTTGTGGCGTTAATAAGAGATTCGGGATCGCCAATGGAACTTTGCCATTTTCGTAATCGTGTCATTGTTTTCACCTCGATGTTTGTCGTTCCACAACTGAGAGTTTTTTGAGACATTTTGTGCCGCGAACCTCTCTTTGGCATCAGCTGCCAGCAGGTCTATTTCCAAACCAATACTACTTCGGCTCCCCAAGCGGTTCAAGAAAAAAATCCGTGATAGACCAGCAAAGCAACCTCAGTTCTGTAAAGGCTGATGGTGTCCATTGGCGGAGGATCGCTTACCCTAGATGAGCCTCCTGCTCATCCTGTTTGCTTCCGTTATTACAAAAAAAAATTTAAGACAAATTTTATCTTAGCATGTTTTTAGAAGATATTTATCGTATTTTAATACTATGTATATATTCGCGAGAGAGAGTCATTCTGAAGCATTTGCTGACGCATGAAATGGGTCGTCTAGTCCAAAGTGACACCACGGGCTAACAAAATACTCAACGTGAAACTTGTACTGTGTTTGGATGAATGCTTAAATAGCCAAAACGAGGATTGTGGCATTATTGTTGGCGGGTCTTGTCTTTACCATATACGAGACCCATCTGCTCCATTGTCTTTACATAAAAATAAAAAATTTTAAGTGCCTTGTAGCGGAGCGGTCTTGTAAAAAAATGCCTTTAAATAGATCACACAGTGATCGCGTCACTAATGCCTTACCAAGAACAAAAAGCGTTCAAAAGATTTTATAAAGAAAGCCTTATCTGGTTGGTTCCTTGGTCTGGATTTAGTGATTGCCTATGGTACTTCTCATTAAATTCTCTATATTTTAATTTGTGTTCAAACAATCTCTCCTAATTGTTTTCCATTTTTCAATAGATGAATTTATCGTAATGTGGCTACCCCGTTTTAAACTCAACTTTATAATTTATGTGCATCTGAATTTTTTATTGTTGTTTTGTTTATATTGTTTATCACATACCTTATAATTATGGCCTTCAAGCCCGAATTATATACTTACCTAGAACTCTGTCAAATTTACATATTTAAATTGTCTTTAAATAATAAAGTAAAAGCCTTAAAGTTCTCTAAGTGCCTATATAATGAAGTCTACTATAGTGTAAATTAAAGTGTGTCTATATACAGTAGACATAAAAGACCAATAAATATAACAGCGTGCAAAACTGTCCCATAATAAATACTTATTCAAATAAGGAAGTAAATACGCCGCAAATGCCTCGGACGCCTAACATCTAGGTCACATTCGCGCCAAGATCCCGTGTTTAGACGTGCGCGCGCGCCGATAAATAAACACGTCACGGGAACGGAGGCCCTCAAAACAAGGATACAAAGCTATTAAAGACAAGCAAAAAACACTCTTAACACACCAACACAAGAGTGTCAATAACTTCTCACGTTCGTTAGCAAATCGTTGTCCAGTACGAGAATTATTTTCAAATAAATTGCGCCAATCAATTTTGGACCTTATCTGTTTAATTATAAAATAAACTGTCGCTTTATAAATCGCCCCCGTTTAGTTTGTAGATAAAAGATTTTGCTTACCAGCATTTCGTGATCGCCGCGACAAAGATTCGATTCGCTTATGCGATTAGCGCTCGATATATACCGTTACAAGTTGATTAACATTTAGATTGTTAGTACATGTAACTCTATTACTGTATTGAAGTTGGGTTTGTTGGAAGCTTTGACGTCATTCTCATTGAATTTTTTCCTTTGTTTTGAGTTTCGTTAATCCTTGGTTAAATACAACGTTTTAAAAAACTATGAAACTATTTATAACGTCTATATATGAAAGCATAAATTACTTTACACAAATATTTAACTAATACTAGACTTTCTAATCATCATCAGTCCATTCAAGTCCACTGCTGGACATAGGCCTCCCCCAAAGAAGCCCACCTGTTGCGATCTTGAGTGGCTTGGATCCAGCGGTTGCCCGCGACCTACGTGAGATCGTCTTTCCATCGTGACCTTCGTGAGACTTTCTAATGATGCAGGCTTTTGAGTTCTTTAAGTTATTCTTATTTTAAAAATGCACGTTCAAATAAATAGAATGACCAATTATTTTTGAATAGTTAAATATTTTGAAAATTAAAAAGCAGGATTTTAATTCTGACAATGTTTTTTATATAATACGCATGACACTTTGTATTATGCTAAAATTTTCGATGATAAAGTTTCAGTTTTGAAAGAGATAAAAAAATGCCACTTGTTCAATCGCCATACTTTTTACATAGAAATATATATCATAACTTTTTATAACTTGCTTACGTTCTACTAAATAGTTTTTTAAGTAGGGTCTCCTATATGCTAAGAGAAAGACGTCGACCACGGACAACCGCGCCACAGTCAACGCTTTGGTTTTGTTACTTGCTTTCTAGGCGGCATGGCCGGCATAACTTCAATGGCCTGCGATATCCTCAATCACTCACCGATAAAAAAAACAGTTCAAATACCATTTCACGCTGAGAATTCTGTAAGCCTGTGATATAATTTCTGTCGAGCCGGTCAAATTACGCCTCAGGATTAGTGTTGCCCACATGCAAGACTTAAGTCAGTCTTGGTCTTGCTACAATACACCTGGTATTGCGCTCCCAGTCTAGGTCTTGGTCTTGCATGTCTTGAAATGACATATTAGACTATTCATATTTATTAAAGTTTACTTCAGATCTTAGAAAAACCTATCAGAATACAAACATTTTGAGGTTGAATTAGCATAGCCATAGTAAAGACCAACCAGATTTATAAAATATATCTAAAGATTTAATGAGAAATTCCAAAAATCACTGCCAAAAAAAGTAACTGCAAGACGCAAGAGTCTTGCTGGCGTAGTCCTGTTCTTACTCAAGTCTTACACGATCAGTCTTGGTCTTGCTAACATTAGGCGGTCGTGGTCTTGGTCTGTCATTTGGGCAACACTACTCAGAATATGCTTCAGCATGCAATGGTGATTTCTTTGGTTTCTAATACGTAAAAGCACCATTAAAAATCAGATAATTATCAAGAATCGGCCCATAAATGTTATGTTCCTGAATTACAAGATGTAGTTCTAGATAGAATCAGTGTAATAAACACAATACACTTAGCCCAGATAGAGGAATGAATCACATCTCACCTCCCGGCTCAGCTAATGAAATCCACTTTCATACAATTCTTAGCTCGAAGGTGCATTGTCTATGTATATCTGCTATTGAGCTTCTGGTACAATGGGTTCACAGATTAAATCAAATTTATTAATGTATAAAAACTTACAGGTATATAAAATACTCACTACCCGTGGGAGCCATGCTGAAGCATATTCTGACGCACTAATTGGGCCGGCTCATCCAAAGTGATACCACGGGCTCACAGAATACTCAGCGTGGTACGTTACTGGTACTGTGTTGCGCAGATAACGTAGGCCCTTAAAAGTGCCGCTTCAGCTGCGTAAAAAGCTGGCAACTCCTTTGACCTCTACAGCATAGAAAAAATTTTAAAATTTTTGTGAAAATCTTCTCAGAAAATAGAGTAAGAAATTTTATTAATTGAGTAGTTAAAATAACATAACCAACATTAAAATTAAGCTAAATATCTGTAAATTAAGAAACGAGAATAAAACTATTAATTTTGTGAGTGAGGATATCGGCTTTAAAAATGCCGCTAAGTATGCGTAAAAGACCGGATGCGCGGACTGTGGCGCAGCTGCCCACGGGCAGCGATTTTCTCTTATCATAAAGGCGACCCACCTGCTCCGTTGTCCGCTATACCATGAAAAATTTAAAAAAAACTGTAAATTTACAAATTATAAACTAAAATAAGTCTTCATCTCTCTTCATCGCCATTTCGTTCATAGACAGTGACAGCGCTAAGCCCGGGCAACTTGATATTAAGAAACTCTAATTTCTTCATACACCCACCTTTTAAATATTACAGAATACAAGTTATTTTATAGAACTTTTTGAAAAGTTATCTCGTAAAGAAACATCTTAAAATACTTTCAAAAAAATATATAAAAAATCTAATTAAATATCACAACATATTATTATAATAATCTTGATTTGAATTAAGAGATTCTTGGATTCTATAGTGAAGATCAAACGGTTCCACGAACATATAACATTTGAGAAGTATGTAGATCAATGGTATCAGCATTCAACATATGCAAAAATAATATATAATGCCAAAAATTTGAAAAAATAACCTTTTTATGTTTTTCTTTTTAAAATTATTATTTTTTTATTTGATTCAATATCCAGAAAACAATAGGCATTCTAAATTTTTGTATAAAGTATAATCAGAAAAAAGACTTCTATGCATTGTTTTACTTTAAACAGGGTCTTAAAGCGCGTATATTTCTCCAAAAAGCCGGCAACGCCCTTGGTGTGAAGCAGGGACTCTGGTGGCCATGAGCGGAAGATCGTTTAGAGACTTAGAGAGAGAATTTGGAGACACTTAAGACAAAAGTTAAGATAAAAACTTAATTTAGCAAAGTTTTATTAGTAAGACGGTGGATGCTTCACACTTCTATATATATAAAAGAAAGTCATGTAAGTTACACTAATTATAAATCAAGAACGGCTGAACTGATCTGGGTA
>DWCF01005851.1:0-13430 GCA_018230265.1 Delias oraia
AATCCGTACAAAGTTATACGTGAGTGATTTAGTTTTTGAACTTATAATGGCTATTGTGTTCCGTTAGGCGGGTTTATAGGGCCTCCGATATCCTCACTCACTCTGTGAAACACAGTACAAATACCGTTTCACTCTGAGTATACTGCGAGCCCGTGGTATCACTTTGGACCAGCCGGCCCAATTAGTGCGTCAGCATGGCTCTCCCACGGGTGATGCAGTACCGTAGGAGGTTAAAGATATGCCTGATAGACAATTCAAACATTGTAAAGAAATTACTTAGTCAGAAGGCGTATCAACGAATGTATTTAAGATAAAAAATCTGGCAAGAGTCTGGTGCGAGTGCTTCGTAAAGTATTATTTTGTTATAATTATCTTTTTGCTACATTCAGTACTTATTTTTTTTACCATATAGGAGACCCATCTGCTCCGTTGTCGCTATACCATAAAAAACATCCGTCAAAGAAACTATAACATTTAAATTCATAACTCGTTTTTATTTAAATATAAAAACTAGTGGACTCGGCAGACGTCGTTTTTTTCTCACCTTTTAAACCTTCCCTAGATCTCTACGAACATTTCACACCCAAGATAAGATAAATATGTTTAGCCGTTTTCAAGTTTTAGCGAAATAATCGAATATAATTGACTATTTTCAGGGCCAGTCTGGAAGTGGTGTTGATACCAGCGATACAAATACGTATTCCCTGTTCAGTGGCTCTGAAGCGCCCAGGCATGTCTTACCCCAACAGGTAATAATCAGTTAGATTTATTAGTATGTGTAGTTAGATATCTTAATTTCACACTGGAAAATAGCTTATGTACTTATCTTAACAACGTAAATTATAAACTGCGAACAGTCAGACTCATCTGGGTTCAAATTTTTTATGCAATGTGTTTATATTTTATTGATTGGTATTAGCAGAATCTACCGGAATATCTTTAAAGATAGTTATTTTACTTCGCTTTGCATTTTTATAAACATTTTATAAAATTTCTTTGAATTAAATTGATAGTAAGAAGGTCTAATAAGCGCAAGGTTTTTATTTGTTCTATTGTATCAGTCAAAGCCACAGTTTTATTACAGTTTAATAATACAGTGGGATCTCGATAACTCGAATTCCAAGGGAAATGCAAAAAAAAACGAGTTAATCAGTTCGAGTCAACATTTTCGAGAACATGTTCGAGAACATTTTGTTCGAGTTACAATTAATAGGAGACACCGTGTATTTAGAGCTTCAGCGGAAGGAAAAAGCATTTCTTTCCACTTAATGAGGATATCGATTAAACGACTATATATGTAGTAGTACTATGTAGTATGATTCAATCCAACCCTACTTCAAATATGTTACAATTTGTTGTTTACTTCAGATCTTTCTAAATCAATGTTTTGATTCCAGTCACTATGGTCGGGCCCCGGGTCGCCGCTTGAACGCCTTCTTGAACAACAGAAGCAGAATAAAATGCCATCTGCGCCGCGGTGATGTTAAATAAAAAAAATATATAAATTAAAAAAGATGACTCGTTCAATGCCGAATTGGCAGCGAGCCTTGCAAACTGTAAGACACAGTTAAATAGTATTATATTATTGTGTAACATATATATAGATATATAGCCTTGTGTGGTTCCTTCTATTAAAAGGAATCACTTTTTAGCTTGGTGTATTGCTCAGATATTATGTATGTTAAAGATTTATTAAGTTTTACGGTACATTTACACTCCTGAGCACCAATCCTAAAAGAGAAATACTCTGTGGCGTCTCGTTTTTCAGTTTTTTTTTGTTAGCTGTTTGTCAAAGCGGTTTTAAATTTTCAAATGTAAATGCGGTTTGTCTATATTCTTGAGATGAATACATTTGTTTTCCTTTGATATCGATGTATAAATGTAAATCTTTAAAGTAGTGAATATCAAATTAATTATTGGTAAATGGTTACTATCAATTCAGAGGTTTCAGTTACTTGCCATGTGTTAAGATTGATATTTTCCACTTTTGCAATTGTTGACTTCGTTATAAGTAAAACGCAAAGTGGATATTGATATAAAACTATTTTTATATATAGAACTTGTTTTATTTTTCTATTATTACCATGGGTTTGAATTCTATCAAAGCAGCCAATGCAGCAATAGCAGTGGATATGTATAGAATATAACCACAACTACATCACTTTATAAAGTTAATTGGGAGGTATTTATATACGCATCAGACGATCATGTAGGCACGGGACGCGACGGTACTGTTCGGAGCTGGAACGGTCTAGTGAACGTAGTGTCGTGCTTTTCTATACAAAAAATATTTTTTGCCTGACACGCTCCTATTACAGTCATGGTATGATACTGATACGGCAGACTGCTTTAGCTATATTATTTCATGACAAGTTCCTGTTAATAAAGTTGTTAAAGAATCATAAACAGAGAGTAATAAAACCATAAACTATAAATTCAATAATTTATATTCTGTTTTCTACTAAACCAAGTGATACAATTGTATAGAAGCGTAATTTCTAATTACCGTAACTTAAAAAATATTTACAATTTCAAATATTCTAAAGAATCCAGTAACTTTAAGGAATGGATAGAGCAGACATTTTTTTGTTTCTTTTTTGCTTTTTAATATGGTATGTCAAATATATCAATCTGATACGAAAAATACAATTACGTATTTAAACAAACGCTACTCAAAGAGGGCAAGTGTGGTAATACTGTTACGATAGTTTCCTCTAATACATAAAAATGAGACTGATTTACAAAATTTAAATCACGTTTCTAGTCAACAAAAACAAGTATGTAATAGTAAGAGTGATTTATTCAACATGATAATTTTAAAATTAAAATAAACATACATGTCGTAAAACTAATATTATACGAGCAAAATATTCTATACGATATGTACAAAAATTGACAAATTTACATAGCGTAGATAAAAAAATGAATATTTTGGGCAATGTTTATCACAACCCGTCGTCATTGAATAATTCAGCTATTTTGTATATTTCCTATATAATGTGCACCATAAAAACTCGGTGATGATAGATATGTATAAATACTACTGCTACAGAATTAACATTAGCCAGTTTTATATAAAACAATCAAATTTATAAAAGCATTTCGAAACTTATTGAGCGCCATAAGACCGTTTTCTGGTATGTATATATTATTTTTAATAATTTCAAAACTTATCTTATATAATTTATTGAACTAAAGGTGAACATTATTTTAATTAGCGCAACAACACTTTTTTTCACATAACTGCTGTCATAGACTTAGAGAATAGACAAGAGCCTGATCGTTCTGAAAAATAAAGACCTCTGTGTAAGGTTGTATTCCACAGAGTAACATCATTAAAATACTCTCTATTCTCTATGCTTATGACACTTATTTGACTAGGTGATTGGCTGGCTTTATGCCTGGTAATCGTACTACAAAGGCAATATAAGATCGCCTGAGTTATTGGCACAATTGGCTACTTCTAATGTAAAACAGTATATTATGAGTCAATTTTATTAAAGTGAGCCAAATATATCTCTCTTAACACATACATATATTATCTAATGTATAAGTATTTTATTTTTAGTCAAATTGAACATGCTCAAACGCCATATTTAATTCATATTCCGTTAATACAAGGTTAATTACTTTTATGTTACACATCGAAGTGAACATTACAAATTTGTAAGTAGTTCTAAAATCTTTACATAGAAACAACTGTGTACATTTTATTTTACGTTTCTTTAGTATCTTTCTTGTTCGGCGGCTTAAATTAAGATTAAATATAAGCCATATAAAATTAACCAGAAACAAAAGTTGAAATAGATTGCCTTAGATTCGCGAGTTAGGCTTCAGTCTTTAACCTTACATCACAATACATGGACCCTGCAATTTCAATCTTGACAAATGCATGCAGTGCATATTTTATTAAAATCTAGCCTTGGGCCACCTTCGTGGACTATGACCAGTTTATGGGGAGACCTAATTATAAAAAAAACCAATGAATTCTGCCCCAACTTTAAACAATATGTAATATAGAAAGAGATTCTGAATTTTGGCTTCCGGTTTTTCTCGCCTTTACTGGTTCAGATACATGTTAATTAAAATAAGACGAAAATTTTTATTCCGTTTAGTTGTTATAAAATAATTTCAATTCATAATACACCATTCTTAAAGTAATAAACTTAAATACCAAAATATCTCTACGACTAATTTTTTAATAATTTAAAATAAATCATTATTAAAAAAAATTGTACCTATTAATTCATCAGCACAAAGTCCATTAGTATCAAATTTGCGACTTGTAAACGTAATATTATCGTATATAATAGCAAAAAATGCGTTGTAAAACCTATATACACGTATTTGAGTATTTTAAAAAAATCAATCGCATACAAATAAAGTATCAAGTTTACGTCTGGTAACATATTTTATATGAAGTCAATTTAGTCAACTGGTATATAAATTACTCACAAACATAAAATAATAAAAAAAATCATATCCACCTTGTAAAATATATAATAAATTTTTCTAAAATTTAAAACTTAGGCAAACCATTTTATTTTTAAAGAACGCAATTTAAAGGCATTTTTTTACGAACTCGCCAATTTTTTATTATTATTTTTTAATCAATGTAGATTTTTGGTTATTTTTATACTCAATATATTCTAATAAAACATTATTAAGTGATTATTTGCCAATTTAAGTTCAGACAAGTCCTAACCTGTTTCCTTCGCTTCATTGTAGTAAGAGACGGGACAGTCTACGGGTCTAAAGATTGTTGTAATAAATGACTATTTTTTTAATAAAACGCACGTCAATTTCTCACGTCTGTCGCTCCGCGGTGAATGCGTAGGAGTAATCTCGGTCCAAATCATAACGGCTGCGTTTCTTTACCACGGGGAAATGAATCTGCAATGAAAAAAGTATGTCTTGAGTACTTTCTCTCAATAAGGGGCCGTTCATAAATTACTTTAGCCGGTGGTCTTTGCTTTGCTTATTTTTGATGACATGGGTGCGTGGAGGGTCAGCAGTATTTATTTACTTTTTTTCACATATGTCAAACCATATATTTAGGGTATTCCCACAAATAATAAATACGTTTAGGACTAATCTTTTAGAATCGAGTAGCGAAATTACCGCGTGCTTTTCAGTTTTCTGAAGTTCTGGTTTTGTATTACTTTTGCTGACAAGGGGTGAGTATCGATCACTAAACAACTCCCTGATAGATATTTTGGAAATATATTTCATGTACAGAATTGAACTGTCAACAGATTTATTATAAGTATAGATAATTTGGAAGTGTTAACTCACCAAACTATCATTCGGCAAACCACGTAGTTTCGAGTTGAGTATAAAAGGAACTCCCTCCAACCCGTTATATCCACCAAGAGTCTGGTAATTGCAGGCCTTCGGTAAGGGTGCTGGGCCTTTTTTCCTCGCTTGAGGTCCGGGGGACAGAGCTCCGGGGCTACCATGTGGTATTGGGGACTTGTTTGGAGGCCGGGGCGCTGGTCTCACTGGTTTCAGGTTATACGACGGACTTAGGGCTTCGTAGTCGTGATCACTTGTGAACTCATCTATTTTTGGGTACGTTGGAGATTTTAGGTTCAGATTGTTAAGGTCTGAGACCATTGGCGATAGTTTCGGTGGACGATCGGGGACCTGTCGTAGCCTGTGAAAATATAGCAATAATAAGTTAAATTCAGGTTTTGTTATGAAAAGGCTTGTTTAATAAAAATAAAAAATAAAAAACTATTACCATAAGCCACATAAGAAATAAAATCTTAAAATAAGTAACTCCTTCCAAGGAAACTTTATATTTTACAAATTATTTAAATATGTTATTAATAAAAATCTAAATGATGCGTCCGTGGGAGAACTAAGCGGAAGCATATGCTGACGCACTAATTAAGCCGGCTCATCTGAAGTGATACCACGGACTCATAGAATACTCAGTAAAATGGAAACTATATTTGAAACGGTACTTCTTCTGTATTTCGTGGAGCAAGTAAGGATATCAGAGGCCCTTAAATATACCGCTTAAGCGGCGTAATAAACCGGCAACACGACCAATGCACGGATTGTGGCGCGGTTGTCCATGGAAGGTGGTATTCTCTTACCATATAGGAGACCCAGCTGCTCCGTTGTCGTTGATTATTGCATGGGAATTCTTAACTGTTCTTTAGTAGCTATGTGAACTTATGTAATCTTATATACCTACAATATATCTCTTTCACATAGGTATCAACAGTTTGAAAAAATGCCGGTTTAATGATATATAGTTAATAAATCAATGCTTTGGTTAGGTAACAACGTGGCCCACACAGGTTTAACGATTTCGAAAGTAAAAAAAAAAGAAAACGAATGCTTAAAAGATTTTTTAGTTATAGTATTCGGTTGTACATGAATACTTAAGAAACAAACTTTTTGTATTCCAAAAAAAATGTTAATTCTAATTTCTAAATTAGTAATGTGAAGCGTAGACTATGTTCACTTTATATGATTATAAGATTCAATTTGATTATTTTCAACTCGATTTAATTTACTTTAGGACATATTTAAACTTGCGAATGAAAAAATCCTTTATAGGATCTTTAGAATAATCCCAATTTTGACGTGTGTGTGGATTGATTTCCGTTTGCTTGGTATGGTAGTCAAAAAATTTTTATTTGTGAACACACATATTACTGATTGCAATATTTTTCTTTCGGTCATATTAATATGACATAAAAAAATATTTCAATAAATAAAAATGACAATAAATACGATATATTAATTTTAACAATTGTCAACAAATTATATTCAATAAATTTTCTATAAACTATATATAAATAAATGACAATTAACTTTTCCATAGTAAAGTTGTACTAAGGAAAAATTATTGTTAAATTAGGCCGGCGTTTGGTTTTGTAATAAAGCTGTCCTAATTAAATTACAAACCCGGGTAATTTTTACCGCGTTTTTAAATTAGGGGGGGGGGGAGTGTAAGTTTAAACACCAGACACACTTAGAGGGTTATTAATGTTAGACAACGAAAATATAAATATATACCGAGTACATCCCTTCCACATAAATTTAAATTGTTTAAGGGGCGACGCGACGCTGCAAATGAAATAATTTTCAATGTAATCTACAAATTCTACCATAACTAAAACAGCACATGTAATTGCAAAATTTCCCGTTAATTAGCAACTTAGAAACCCGGCAAACATCGGCCTGCCCGGTACACAACCCAATCCATGGGCCCACTAAACCCGAAAAACAGATACACTAAAAATATTTAAAAAATACATTTTTGTGTTCGGATAAAAAGTCTGTTCTTCTCTTGGTACTAAAAAAAACCTCACCTTACAGTAGTTATGGGTTATAAGCCTACACTAGATCTTTAAGTAATCAGTCATTTAATCTGTTTCTTGCTTTGTTTTACAGCGACAAGCAGCGGTCGGTCGTTATAGTAAAAAAATATGAAAAAGTTTCGTTGTTGTAAACTGTGTTGCTGTATCCGATGTTGTTCTAGGCGGTATGTTTTCTAAATAGTTTTCTAGAAATTCGGTCGGGACCTTAAAATCTGGCTGTAATAACTGATCGGTCGTTTTTAACCATGTCATTATTATCGGTTTTGACTGTATATAGATTTTTAATATCAAATAAGGCGTTAATGCCGATTTTAAAAGTATATCCCACTTTAATAAAATTTCCAAATGTATCAAAGTTTTTCAATACATTTATTAATTCAATCTATTTTCTATTGAACGTTCGAATAACTTCGATGCTCTTGCAGAATGAAATAATACAATAAAGGTTTAATATAACGACAGAACGGATAGTCCTGTCTAATATATGACTATCCATGACTGTGGCTACTTTTGTAATTTCTCAATGAGCTTCATAAAGTCAGTAATAAAATTTCACCTTCTGTTGGCTTCGGGTGTGATGTTGGAGATGACGTTCTCATATTCAGCGTGGTGCGTGGGTGAGGTGTCGCCGCTACCACCGCTGACTTTATAGCACACAACTTTGCCATTAATTTCACTGAAATTGTATAGAAACGTATTAACACAGAGTGGAGACCACGGACCGGCAAGCGCAGAGTACGACGTCCACCCACAAGGTGGACAGACGACCTTATAAAGGTCGCCTGAAGACGTTGGATGCAGCTCGCTTCCGACAGGTATGCATGGAGGTCCAAGGGGGGAGGCCTATGTCCAGCAGTGGACGTCTTACGGCCGAAAGGATGACGATGATATTAACGCAGTAGAAGAGTCAGGAATTGACAGTGGTCACTAAGTGATAATTGGAAGGATTTTTGGATTTTGTTTATAGAAATGGTGGCAAACTAGCAGCAGGCTCACTTAGGGTAGACCTTGTAGAGCCACGGATGCGTTGCCGGCCTTTAAAGAATGTGTACGCTCTTTTCTTGAATGACACCAAGTCGTATTAATTTGGATGTTGTCTTACCATGTAGGACACCCACCTGTTGTCCGCTATACTATATAAAAAAAATTCTAACCCGGCAAGCAAAAAGCCCTGCGGTGCGGAACGCATCTTGGAGCAAACGATGACATCCGTGACGGTCGGCGCTGGGTGCGGCGTCGGCAACGAGCGTGACACCCGCGTGCACAACCTCCGCTTACCCGCACGCCCCGCCACGCTGTAGCCGGGCGGCGTCATCTCTCGCTCCCCTACAACTACTACCCCGTCCATTACGTAGCCCGGGACTCCTGTAACATTTTCAAAACTTAATTCATACATACTTATATTGTGATAGTTTTCTGATCGAAGATATTAAAAATCGTGATGCAGTTTGTATTTTTGGTCCTAGTGACGGTTAATTCATTATTTTCTAAAGGTGCGCCCAAACATTGCTCACTTATTGTTCATCGGTAGTCGTGTCAAGACGTGTTTGCGCTTCGCAAAAAAGGACAAAGAAACATCACTTAAACTGATTGAATTATATGGCTCATTTAACGAGTTGTGGACTCCTCAGCATAAAGAATATTTGAATAGAAATCAACGCGAACACCTTTGGAACGAATTAGGCCAAAACTTTGAATTGCCAAAAAATATTTAAATACTGAAATGAAAAGTCTTTTAAATTCATATAGACGAAAAAAAGAAAATAAATGTAACCGGATTATTATACCGCGCAATCATATATCATATTGTCCAAAGAGCGCGAAGAAATGCGTCTTGACTCCTGGCCTTGCTACGTGTTGCTGGTGCGCTCTTGCCGGTCAATATTTTGACGCACCTAAAAGCTACAGATAAACCGGCATCAAAAATTTGTTACAATTGTTCGTGAAACCTATCACCCTTTGATAAACAGAGTCAACTCTGTTGGATAAGATACACGCTCTGATTAAATTCTGATATCGAATCGAATATTAAAGTTAAATTAATACCATTAATCTGAAAAACTTCGTCGACCTGCTTTGAGCTCGTTGCTTCTGGAGCACCGTATTCCATTTTTTTGTAGCCCATGGGGCAACTGGCCACCACGTGGTCGGGATCACCGCATATGTAACTGGTGACAGCAGCTCCAAGACTATCAATCGACGCAGCGTTTCTAAATCGTTTGGCATCGGAGTCTTTAGTAACTGGGTTTTCATTTTGTCGTTTCAAGCTGAAGCTTCGTAGGATTCGGAACAGTTGGTTTTTTTCCTTGATCACCACAGAATTTAACTCGCGGCGAATTCTTTCGTCACATTGTGATAACACAGAAATTGCAAAACCGGTAATTACATTTTCTGGCATGTTTGAATCGGGAATTTTTTCTATAAGTCTCCAAAGTCTCATGCCGGCCTCAGATGGGCTTTCCTTGCCATCAATGTGAAACTTTATAATTTGGTCGAAATGATCCTGCATCATCATAGGCTTTGAAAACTTTGATATGAGGATTTCTTTAATCGCAGGCCATGATATGTTATCAGTCTGTATTTTGGTCAAACACATCGCAGCATTTCCCTTGAGTGAATTTGTAAGTGCCAGAATCAAATCAACTCCTTCAAGGTTCTTGTCTTTTATTATAAGCTCATTCAATGTGCACCAATTGACAATGTCTGCCTCTGGCTCCTCGGGGTCGAAGTTAATCAATTTGGGCAATAATGTATGAACAGCTTGGTGGGCAGTCTGATTGTCAGCGTTATTCTGGAAGTTTGCTTTCGTTCCCGAAGCTAACACTGGCTCTTGTTCCGTAACATTGGAAATTGTCGGTGGATTGGACACATCTGATATAGGATCAGGGGCCGACATTGTTCTTTTACAAATCACGAAAATCACAAACAAACTTTATGTCAATTATATTGAAAACACGTCCGTTGGTGGTAGGTGCGCGCTGGGAGATGGTTGACAGACTAATGGTAGCTTCTCCAACAATCACATTGGTTCGGTGGGGACTATGTATGGTATATGTCGACTATCGACTGCACTACCGACATTGTCCACACATAGTGACGATGCGCTGCCTTATACAGGGCGGGCTAAGTATTCGTTAAAATTTAAATAAAGCAGTCTACACAAAAGAAGCTCGAGGTGCGGCGAGGGATTTTACCACTAGAGCATTTTTCGGAAATTTAATTGTAATGGATGGTTTCACGATACTGCAGCGCGCTTATTGTATGAATCAATTTTACATAAACAGCAATTCGCTCATTACAGTGAGACGCCTATTCCGCATGGAATACAATTTACACGACTTAAACAAATGTCCAAGTGCTCCTTTAATAAAGAAATAGCTTAAGGAGCTCAAACGTTCTGAATTAGGATTATCCCGTACAACATTACGACGTATTTTGAAATTGGATTTAAGTATGATTATAAGATTTCAGCACATGGAGTCACATCAAACGAGTCCCTGCCGTTGGAAAAAGAAATGTTTCTCGAAAAGCTAATTTCCAGATGAGACGACATTCCATGGCCACCCAGGACTATATCCTATATGTGTTATTTAAGGAATCGAGTACATCTAAAAATGTGTATGTGACACATCATTTACATGAAATTAATTTTAATAAAAGATTCTCATCTATTAACTTTCTTACAAACAATTTTCAAAATATTTCAGATGGTTTTATTAATAAGATTTTTTGAAATTTTAACTATTTGCTATTGCCCAACCTGTACATTTTTATCAAATTGATAAGATAAAAAATACTGATAATATATTTAATCAAATATAAATCAATTATCAAATTATTATAACTATTATTTAATATACCTATAGGAATGGATATTTATATTACGCAAATAAATGTAACGATTAATTTCGTTTGAAATATTTAAAAAAACAAAATTATATTATATACCGTCGTCCGTTATTGCTAAAAAAAAATCTGTTCGTATCATAATACATATACGATATATCGTACATACTTCGTCTATGTAAATAATGTTTATTAAGAACAAAATTTACGTTCTATTTATACAGAACAAATGTTTAATTTACACATGCTGAGGGATATGCTGACGCACTAATTGGGCCGGCTTATCTGAAGTAATACCACGGGCTCACAGAATACTCAGCGTGAAACGGTACTTGTACTGTGTTTCGCAGAGTGAGTGAGGATATCGGAAGCCCTTAAAAGTGGCACTTAAGCGGCGTTAAAAGAGGCAACACAACCAATGCGCGGACTGTGGCGCGATTCATGGGCGGCGGGGTTCTAATCATATAGGAGACTCACCTGTTCCGTTTTCCGCTATAGAATACAAAAAATGGTTCCGAATTAAAATGTTTGTTCAATATTAGTGTTATTTATTATCTAGTGTTAGTAAAATGAATTACTAGCTATTTTTATTCGGACGCCTTTTAGGAAAATTTCTCCTATATTCCGTAGCCTACGCTAGCGTAGCATTCGCACACAACGCCCCGACTCAAATGTCAAAACGTCTACATGTAATTCAGTCGGACCTCCACCGATTGGGAGCTCCCCACCATAGCCGAATAGATGAAACTGGCGAGTGAACGCTACTTCGATAACCCCGAACACTATCCTAACCCACTGGTGTACATATTAAACTGCTCTCCCAACCACTAAACACGAACGGAGACCCCGACACGTATAACACGATCCGGAGTATCCTATTACAATAGCTAATAATAAGCTGATAACCTCCCGAGAGGAAAATAACACAAACTTATATGGTAGGGTTCTATGTCTGACTCTACCATATAAGGGACCAAATCGGGACCGCAATAATAAACGCCTCCGCCTGATACGGAGACAAGGACCTAGTTATGTACCCAGAGTCACTCCGGTGAGCTTCCGACCGGCTGCTCAGGTGGCCCATGACCCCGCTACGGCCCAAGTCGAGGTGACGTCCTAGCACTAGTCGCAGGTAAACATCAAATCCACGACAAGCCTACGGTTCGCCCATAAGACCGAGTTAAGCTGTAAAGGTGGTATGGCCGGCAGCAGATAAAAAAATCTATGGAAGAAGCACATTACACTATATATAATATTATATACTTCTTCCATAGAACTTCCACTCTTTCATACATAATTCGTAGAAAACCCCATAAAAACAAACAAAAACCTAAATCCTTGGATAATTGTCACGCAATCAGTCAATGTCATCGATTGCTTTCGTTACCAAGCAAGGTCAATATGCCCATTATTAATCTAAACAAGTACTAAATATTATATCACCGACTTTCATTGATTAAATAAATTTGTTTCCCCAGCTTAACCTTTGACGCAAAAAAGTATTCACTTCATCCGTCCTTTATCTAATTCATTGAACTCGTTTAAGCGGAATGCAATGATAGGCATGAATAAAACCCGTGCATAGGGAGCAATAATGACCTTTCGCCGCTCTACTCAGTGTTCCGAGACGCAAGTGATTTAGGACAAGGAAACGGTCGCCCGTTTAACGTCTAGACATTCTAACATTTTGAATCAATAAGTAAATTAACGACGTCTTTGCAGAGCGTGTCGAGACTTCGAACATCGACTTGAATATTTTTATTACTTCTTTTTTTTATTCTATAGCGGCAGCGGAGCAGGTGGGTCACCTATATGGTAAGTGAATTCCGCCACCCATGAACAAGCGCGCCACAAGCCGCGCATTGGTTGTGTTGCCGACTTTTAACGCAGCTTAAACGGCACTTATAAGAGGCTCCGATATCCTCACTCTGCGAAACACAGTAGAACTACCGATTCACATAGAGTATCCTATGGGCCCGTGGTATCACTTCCAACGAGCCAGCTCAATTAGGGCATCAGCATATGCTTCAACATGGCTCTCCCACGAGCATATGATAGCATTAAAATATGAGAAAATAATATATTAATTAAATAAATAAACCTCGACTCTCACTTACAGAGGTTTTGGGACATGAGATTTGAGAGCTTCGTAGCTTAATGGTTTTAATAGTGTACCATGAAGCGAGAGGTATCGGGTTCGAAACCGGGTCAGGACAATTATAATTTAATTTATAATTTATTCGG
>DWCF01005852.1:0-13430 GCA_018230265.1 Delias oraia
TAAGACGTCCACTGCTGGACATAGGCCTCCCCCTTGGGCCTCCATGCATACCTATCGGAGGCGACTTGCATCCACTTGTCTTCCGATGACCTTTACATATGGTTAAAAAAAAGTTTCTATCACCATTAATAACGATTTAACTGTATTTTTTCTACATAAAAGAAAACAAAATATTAAGATTTTAAGAATTAGGTTTTGTATATTCTATAGAATATAACGGAGCAGGTGGGTCTCCTATATGGTAAGAGAACACCGCCACCCATCAAAAACCGCGCTATAGTCCGCGCATGGTCCTGCTTTTTAGGCAGTTTAAGTTAACTTGTCTTTTTAATACAAATAAAATAGATAATAATTATAAGTTATATGTTGGTTTTATATAATGTAGTTTTACTTCAGATTTATTATTATATAGGGGACGTGTCCCCTAATAATAAGAGATCATCCCAACCGCCGCAATCAGCGTTAGTTGTGTTGCCAGCTTTATTAAATTCAGTTTATTTTAAAAAATTTCTCTAACTTTTTTTTATGGAAATGAGCCGGGGGCTCACCAATCATAATCATAAGCCATCCTCCATCCATAGATACCCCAAGTTCTTGCAGAGCCGCGGGTGTGTTACCCACCTTTAAGGACTTATCCCTATATATATCCCTATACGCTATATTTTGAAGGTCCATTAGATCGTGTTGGGTTTGAAATACTTCTGAAAGAAGCTGATGCCACAGAGTGGCGGCAGAAACTACTATACTTAAGTCACTACTTGTAATGCCATATTCTATCACACTCGCACATACGTGTATTCATTGTAGCAAAAGCGAGACGGAACACTAAGAAAAGATATTATTAGCCTATTTCCCGCTGCCGTAAGATCCCTAAGTACACATAAATATTCATACGCTGTCTGTCCCATTGTGTCGGCCATGTTGATTTTACATTTCTGAGAAGGAATGGTTCAATGAATCACATGGGTTCATGTTTAAAAACACTACATTATGAATTTCAACGAAATGCTCACTTCAAACAGCGCTTTATTGTTGTACAGCGATCACCGGATCAGGTGGACATCCTCTATCATCCTTTATCAGCCTGTCAAGTCTACCGCTGGACATAGGCCTCCCCCATAGACGCCCACCTGTTACGATCTTGAGCGATCTGGATCCAGTTGTTACCCGCGACCTTCGTGAGATCGCCTTTCCATCGCGTGGCTGGACGTCCCACTCTGCGCTTTCCGGTACGCGGTCGCCACTCGAGAATCTTTATGGTAAGGAAACAATATACCATAAAGAAAATCCTTTATAGTAAGCCACAATTGCCCATGTACAACCGCGCCACATTCCATTTTTTAGTATATTGTCGGCTTTTTACTCCTCCGATATCCTCACTCATTCAGCGAAACAAGTATTCCTCGCTGATATTCTATTAAGCCATTATTTCACTTCGGACGAGCCAATCAAATAAATGCGTCAGCATAAACCTCTCCCACGGATAAGACAGTGTCAAGACACTCGCCCGGCCGATGTCACACCCTTTCTAGACTGAATAAATTAGACAGACATCTTTCACCTTGTCATTATTTTGTATCTGTCATGTTAGTGTTTATATTATTTTATAGTTAAATACTTAAAGGTCCTATTTTTATATGTATAGATGATATTATGTTTTTATAACTGTAAAACTGGTGGAGTTTTAAGGATAAATTGTTGATGAATGTGCACAATTACAGGATATTATTCCATGAAAAGTGATACGTTTTAATGCGGTCAAAAATCACAATAAAACTCAAGGAAAATTTCCACCACGTTGTGGAGAATTTTAATGTCAAAAAGGCTAGAATCCAGAGCCGTAACATTTAAAAAAAATTGCAAACCCACAGATGATATTTTGACTATTACATAACGTTATACTAAGAATTAATTATTAAAAAAAACACATTTACCTAATTGCATTATGTCATTTAAGTAGTAAAGCATAAATTGTAGACAAATTAAAAGATTTTTTTTAAATTTCACGGAGTCGTCACGCCTTACTGCGATTACGTTACTTACTGCGAGTTCATTCTTTCAATAAATGGTTCGTTAATTGTATGTCTCATCTTTTGTTTGTAGAAAGTTTCATTTATAAAGAACAGTTTAATACTAAAACCCAGATTCTGTTGTAAAAAACTAAACTGGAGTAAATTAGTTTGGTCGAAATCGATTAAGTGTTGTGATACTGGTTTCATAATTTAGTTTTTGATAAAGTTACTAAAGTTTTGTTTGTACAGTATTGAATCATAATCAGAAACAAAACGCGAGTGATTCGTGACACGTTTGTGGGTTTGTGCAAATCTTTGCACCCGTGGGAGAGACATGCTGAAGTATATGCTGACGTAATTGGGAAGACTCGTCCAAAGTAAACGGGCTCACAGAATACTCAGCGTGAAACGGTACTTGTGTTGGGTTTCGGAGAGTGAGTGAGGATATCGGAAACCCTTAAAAGTGCTGCTTAAGCGGCATAAAAAGCCGGCAATACAACTAATGCGCGGACTGTAGCACAGTTGTTCATGGGCGGCGGTGTTCCTTTCTATATAGGAAACCCATCTGCTCCGTTTTCCGCTACTTCATAAAAAAAACTATGCATGTGTATATAAGTCGGGTTATTTACACCACTTATAATACTAAGGTTGGACAGAATTTCATGAAATTTAGTGAGTTAGCTGATACCGGATTAACATATAGTCAACTTTTATTCGACTAAAAAAATACGGGTGATGATTTCGCGATTTACATACAGATGCAAATACTGCAGACGTATTTCCAAACCAATACGACTAGGGGACCATAAAAAAATTAATACTTATCCCATAATGGCGGGCTAGAGGTGTCCATGGGCGGAACACCGTTCATCCTAAGTGAGCTTCCTGTTCGTTTACCAGCGTTTCCATGAAAGAAAATAAAAAGAGCAAAAATGTTTCTAATTCGTGTCGGCTTTCAGGAAGGGGTTTGCAACGGGCTGAATTACCGCGGGCTTTTATTCCATTGAAACTTGAAGATCATCATCATCATTTCAGCCGTAAGACGTCCACTGCTGGACATAGGCCTCCCCCTTGGACCTCCATGCATAGCTGTCGGCGGTGACTTGCATCCAGCGTCTTCCGGGATTATCAATAATTAAAATTAATTAAATATTTTTTTATTATATAATTATTTCATGTCCTACGTTCTTTAGTAATTTAGCTTCACAATATCCTTTTGTGAGTGTCCTACAAAGAACTCGTGACTGGGACTGTCGTTATTCAATTTGTATATATTGTTGCTATATTGTATGTTCTGAATAGAAATAACTAGATACCTTCGCGCAAGTCAGGTCTACGGATTAAGATATTCTAATTTTCAAGGTAGGATCAAGTTTTTGTATGGTATAGCGGACAAGGGGACAGAAGGTGGATACAATAAGGGAACACCGCCGCTCATGGACAATCGCGCCACAATCCGCGCTTTTGTTGTTGTGCCGGCTTTTTACGACCTAGATTACACAATTAATTACAGATATGTATGCTATTACTTACTGTTTGTATATAGTTTTAAAATAAATTATATAAATTTCAACTCCAAAATTAAAATTGTGTTATTTTTCTCGTAATTTCTATTTTATAAATGTTTTTCATTAAACACAAGAACAGATATTTTTTAAATTCAATTGATATTATTGTAACAACCTAAATTAACCAGCCTTAATCGTTTGAAATAGTTTTGCATCAATACAAAAGTGAAGGTGACGAATGTTGTTGACCATAAACCGGTTTTATTGTGAAATAAGTTTGGACAAGTGTCTAATCTATGACTTAATTTTTATCTATGATATTCATAAATTATATACAGAAATAAGAGAGAACTGCGGAATAAATTGAACTCTCAATAACTCGTATATATATTTTTATAAATACAGGCAAACACATGGATATGTCCTAGCAGGATCACAGATGCGTTGCCGGATTTTGAGACAAGTACGCTCTTTTATTGAATTTCGTATTAATTTAGAATCGAGGTGATACGGTTCAAACTAATATATCGTTTATAAATGACTCGACTGATACCTAGCAACTACAAAGATTTATCGTTGGAATCTCATTGCCTAAGCGAAGAAAGCCTCGCCCAGTGGGCGAGCCAGTTCATCAAGGACACTGGCTGTTCACACAAAGGATTCAAAACAGGGTTGCCACATGCGCGATCTATTAAAATATTAATAACCAAAACGAAATTTTATCATATTATATATTTATTTTTAGAAATTTATATATATATATATATATCTTGCCACGAAGTTCGCCGCGATGTCCTCCTAAACCGCTTAAAAGATTTCGTTCAAATTTGCACACAATATGCAGTTTGGTCCAAATTAAGAGATAGGATAGCTTAAATCTTTAATTATAGTCGCAATTTTAATTTTATTATAAATTATTTGTCTATAATTAATTGACAGTCACAAAGTTTGTTCACACTAAAGTTTGTTCCGATGGATGTTTTTTATTCTTGTACGCGAAAATACAGAACGTATTTTAGTCAAACTTTGTAATAATATAGCTTATAATCAAAAAACACATAGATCACAGTTTATAATTGTACTGTGCAATGGCAATATTTAATAGAAACACGTAAAGCAGACTCGGTGGGTAGTGTAGCGGGCAGAACGACGTCTGCCGAGTCTATTAGTTATATTATATATTTTTATCAGCTTGAGGTAGAGGTAGTTTGTGTTGTGACGTTTTAGGGAGATTGTACTGTGTTTCGCAGAGTGAGTATATCGGAGGCCCTTAAAAGTGCCGCTTAAAAAGGCCGCAACACAACCAATGCGTGGACTCTGTCGCGGTTGTTCACGGGCGGCAATGTTCTCTTACAATATCGGAGACCCACCTGCACCGTTATCCGCTATACTATAAAAAAGAGAAACTTTGTTTAGCTTAATTTTACCCATACAAAACTACGCGACAGAATACATCTGACTTTTATATTTATATGGCAAAACGTTTGCCAGGTCAGTTGGTAATAAATAAAATTGTATTGTACTGACCGCTAATAATTTAAAAAGCATATCCTAATAGCTGTCGGTATTTTGATAGATTTCAAAATAGTGACAAAATAAAGACGTGTTTTTCTATTACATATACATAAAAATGTTTTATCTTTCTTATATAATATGTAATTAAGATATGTTTTGAAAAACATACACAATTCAATTTTGTAATTGAAAATTCATGCGACCTACTCCAAATTCTACGATCAGCTAGGTTAATGTTCGAATGAAAAACAAATTTTATTGTTACGCTATAGAATATGTGTGTATGAGCACTGCTAACCCAGAAACACTTACAGTTAACATGAATCATACAAAAAATGGTACAAAAATTCAACAAAAAAAACACCGTAAAAAATTTAAATACACACAGATTTGCACATACAAACTTCTTTTGTGTTACTCGACCTCGTGTCATGTATCTTGGCCAAGATTTTCTTAACAAAAAACATCCTTGTTCCAACTAGACCAGTGAAAAAGATGGCCGAATGTCGTAACGTCAAACAAAGAGGCACATAGCTGTCAATTTGAGAAACGGAACAGCAAATACGGGAAAATATTGAAAGTGAATTTCGCAACCATGATGAATTTGCAAGTATCGGTACGCGACAAGTGTGTGCCAAGAAAGAAAATTTCTTATATATATTTATTTAATTTACACATAACCATCTTATTAGATTTGAGGACGTTAAAAAAGAGCATAACTCCCTAAAAGGAATAGCAGCTTCGATTTAGCAGTGGCTAGAGATGTCCATGGGCGTAGGACCGCTTACGCTAGATTCTCTTGTACACTGTTTTCATTTAAAAAATATAAACTAAAAACAAACTGTTGAAATCTAGGACAATGGTAACTAAGCAGACAGGAGAAAGCCAAAACAAACGGAGACAAAGAAAAATACAGATATTTGGAGACATTTACTCAAAAAATTTTCACCGTCGGTATAGCAAGCAACGGAGCAGGCGCTTGCCCTTTATAAAACATCACCGCCGCCCATGGACAACCGCGCAATACACGCTATAATTAAGGTTTATTTATATCTACAGACACAGAGCATGTCAGACACGTGCTGTGGCAAGCAAAATTTTATTCTTCCATACAAAAAACATACAGCGTCAAAGAAAAAAGTACAGACACTTGATGCATTTACTAAGATTTTTAAAAAATTCATAGATAATGTAATATAGAAATAATATAAATATATATAAATAAATATAGTATAGAAAGTGACAGAACAGGCGTGTCTCCTTTATAGGAGTATCACGCCGCCCATGGACAACCGCGAATTTACGCTTTATTTGCACCGCATGAGCGGTATAATTTCACGGATATACACTCAGCGAAATAAAACTGTTTCACGATGGTATTCTGTGAACACTGTTGACATAGTTAAAGAAAACATAAAACTAAAGAAATTGTAATTTCACTTTCTAGTACCCAAATCGTAATAGATGACTTTTTGAATTCTATAGCGGACAACGGAGCAGGTGGATCTTCTATATGGTAAGAGAACACCTTCTCCACCACTTTAATTTTGCTTTTAATATTGCGAAATGTGTGGTCAACGCCCGCGTCTGGGCATAGAGATGTGTCGATCAGACTCATTCGAATACATAACACATACACTCGATATAAATTTTGAGTATATAATTGTTTGCATGGCTCACCCATGGGAGAGCCATGCTGTAGCAAATGCGGCACTAATTGGGCCGGCTCGTCCGAACTGATTCCACGAGCTTACAGAATGCTCAGCGTGAAATGGTAATTGTTCTGTTTCGTTATAGAAGTTGAAGTTGTACCGCTTAATCGGCGTACAAAACCGGCAACAACAAAGCGCGGCGGTTGTACATGGGCGGACGGCGGTGGTCTCTTACCATATATGGGATCCATACGCCGTTGTCCGCAATACGGTAATTGAATGCTACGCCGAAGTTTTTGAATTTTTAAAGTATTTTTTAATGAATTTCGAAAACCGACACGATTCATCACTAGCTGGGCAATCTTAAGACTAATAAATTTTAACGTACTCCGCCGCTCTGATTACACGACGTCATTAGAAGTAGACGTTATTCAAGACATCATTAGGAAAGTGAAAACAGCTTTTTGACTTCGTATTGTGTTAATTCTATTGTCACAGGTTAAAACATTAAGATAATTAACAATTTTAAAAGCAGCTTAATCTGTAAAATTTATTGTAGAAAAATCTGTAATAATCTATGGTATAAAAAGAGCGAGGGGTGTCCATGGGCGATCAATTTACCTAACCGAGCGCAATTGTCTAGAACAGCTTATGTAATTTTGCTAAATTTTTTTGTAGTGTTAGTAACAAAGCAGACTAAAAAATTTAAGATTTTTTTGTTATAGCGGACAATGGGGTAGGTGAGTCTCCTATGTGGAAAGATAATGCCGCCGCCTATAAACAACCGCGTCATAGTGTACGCATTAGTTGTGATGCCGGCTTTTAACGCCGCTTAAGTGGAACTTTTTAATGGCCTGCGATATCCTCCCTCACTCAACGAAACACAGTACAAGTACCGTTTCACGCCGAGTATTCTGCGATTTTACAATTTACATTAAAACTATAATCCTACTATACCTGAGAATTAATATACCACGATAAAAGTTATTCCGTCAAGTAAAACACGTAAACTGAATTTTAAAGAGCAACAATGCGGATACAAAAAATATCTCAGTGTTTTGTCTCGTTTTTACAACAACAAATAAACGTTAGCGAGAGAGAGAGACAGACAATTCAGACTACTCTTGGGAGAGCCATGCTGAACATATGCTGACGTATTAACTGGGTCGGTTCAACGGAAGTGATATGGGCTATATCAGCGAGTAATATTTGTATTCTGTATTTCTGTTTTCACGTAGTGATTATATCAGAAACCCTTTTAATTATGCAGCTTAAACGGCGTAAAAATTGGCAACACAACGGTATAGTGCGGTTGTCCATGGGCGGTGGTGTTCTCAAATAGAAGACACATGTACTCCGTTATTTGCTATACCATATAAAAATCTTTTAATGTTTACTAAAAGATAATATTGCCTTATCTTTGTAGACGAACTAAAGTCACTGACATAGCCCGAATTAGCAAGCTAAAATGGCAATGGGCAGGTCACATTGCACGCTGAGCAGATGGCCGTATAGGCCGAAAAGTGTTAGAGTGGAGAACCATAACATCCACCCATAAGGTGGACAGACGACCATATAAGACGCTGGATGCAGGTCGCCTCCGACAGGTATGCATGGAGGTCCAAAGGGGAGACCTATGTCCAGCAGTGGACATCTTACGGCTGAAATTAAATGATTGTAATAATTTCCTATGTAATAATTTTATTCCATATTTCTCCGACAACCCTAGCATAGATAACAAATTTGGTTATTTCAACAGGTTAATTTAAACTGTGCTACAGTTTTTTGTTTCTAAAACATTCTAAATTAAAACAAAATTGACCTACTATCCTTCTAGAGAAATAATTGCTTATTCACAGCAAAAATTACTGTAAAAGCATTTTAGTATGAAATTACAAAAAAGCTAACGACAATAATATTATGCTAGCCACGTTTGGCCTCATTTTTAATTTGAAAATGATGACAATTTTAAACAATATTTTATTTATTTGAGAGCCTTGTAGCTATGTGGTTTAATAGGTCTACCGTGAAGCGAGATGCATCGGGTTCGAATGCCTGTTCGGACAATTATAATTTAATATAAAATTTATTCAGTCTCTGGAAAGGCTTGACAATGGCCGGGCAAGTGTCTTAATACTGAAGCATCTATCTGTAGGAGAGCCATGCTGAAGAATATGCTGACGCTGGACAGGCGCTGACACCACGGCCCCACAGAATACTTAGCGTGAAATGGTAGTTGTACTTGAAACGGTACTTCTATGTTTCAAAGAGTGAGTGAGGATATCGAAGGCTCTTAAAAATGTCGCATAAATGGCGTTAAAAACCGGCAACACAACCAATGCGAGGACGGTGGCGCGGTTGTCCATGGGCAATGGTGTTCTCTTACCAAATAGAAGACCCACCTGCTCCGTTATCAGCAATAAAATAGACTTTTAATGCCGCTTCTTTATTTTGAGGTCAGACTGTTTGCTAGCTATTTTTTTTACAATCGGTGCCAAACAAGTAGGAGCTCACCTAGGGCAAGCGGTCCTCCGCCAAGACACTCTCAGTTCTTGTAGAGCCGCGGGTGCGTTTCCGGCCTTTAAGGTACGCTCTTTTCTTGAAGGTCTCCGAATCGTATTGGTTTGGAAATACCCCTGCTGGCAGCTGAGTCCACAGAGAGGTGGTGCGCGGCACAAAATGTATAATTAACTGTATAATTTAAGTGTGTACATACGCAATAAATAAAATTTACTAATTTTATAAGGAAATTCATGATTTTTTCACACCCTGAACTTAGTCTCTGTCTTTTATCTATATAAAGAAAAGGTGATAATGAAGGTTCTATGTCATAACGGAAAACGGAAGTAGCAAAGGTTGTAGTAAAGTATGCTTTGACATCGAATTCTTAAAATATTCGCCGCATTTGCTAAACAGGAACTATATTTATGGTATAGCGCGCAACCGAGCAGGCAGAGTCTCATCTATGGTAAGAGATCACCGCCGCCTATGGACAGCCTTGCCAAAATCCGTGCTTTGATTGTGTAGTCGGGCAGTGATTCCACGGGTTTCACACTGGTATTGTGAGCCCGTGGAATCACTTCATATGAGCCTGCCCAATTTATACGTCAGTATGGCTCTTCTGCGGGTAACATTCACCCGGTCACTGTTAAGTCCTTATAAGGACCTAATAAATTATATTTTTTCTATTCGAACCGGGGATAGAACCCGGCACCTCTCGCTTCGAGCTACGAGGCTCTATTGGTGACTATTGAAGAGCCACATAATTATTCAATACCACTTGTTTTAATAGTATCAATGGAATGTTAATATCAGTTGCTTTGTGTATTCAAAAACAACTGGTTTTAAACCATCGACAATAGAGTAATGTTATTTTGACTTTCGTATTTTTTGAATTAAATATATTTAATTTTTAAGTTTTATTGTATATCGGTTATATTAATAACGCAGAACTTAGTGAGTCTTTAATAACCTCACTCACTCAGCGAAACATCAGTTCTGCGAGGCCTAGGTGTGTCCATGGGCGGAGAACCGTTTATCCTAGTTGATGCTGCTGCTCGTTTGCTACAGTTTTGCATAAAAAAAAACGACACGTACTTTAGGCTGGTATTGTGAGGCAGTTTACTTTTGAATGGTATAGCGGGCATCGAATGCGACAGGTCTCCTCTATGATAACCACCACCGCCTATGGACAACCGTCAGAGCATGGAAATAGGCTTCGTTTATAAGTTTAAGCAAGGGATATGGATCATCAAGTTTTCGTGTAACCTATATTTTGCGTCGTAAAATTTTATCATAAGTATATCAGCATTGTACAATCAAGTTGTTTTGAATGAAAATTTATCTCAAATTAAACAATTACCAAAGCAATGAGTAACATAATTATCGATATTTTAATGACTACATTATTGTTACATATAAATGTAACGTAATCTTTTATAAACAAAGCAATGTAATCGGAAACATTGTGTCGACAACGATAGTTTCATTGTTCTAGTTGCGCGTTAAATAAATGATAATGTTTCATTCATTTTTTTTGTAGAGCGGACAACGGAGCAGGTAGTTCTCTTATATGGTAGGAGAACACCGCCGCCCATCACCAACGTGTAAGCGGCATTTTAAGGTCCTCCGATATCCACACTCACTCAACGAAAGACTTATTCATAATTTTTTAATTTATTCAACATGAAGCTATAATTAATAATTTTTAACCATAAACCGGAAGACGCTGGATGCAGGTCGCCTCCGACAGGTATTCATGGAAGTCCAAGGTGGAGGCCTATGTACAGCAGTGGACGTCTTACGGTGAAATGATGACGATGATGAACCATAAACCTATTTATATATTATCAAAAGGAAATTAAAAATAATCAGAAACAAATATAAATAGAATGAAATAAATATGTTATCATATAATCCAAATGGATAAATATAAAAAAAACAAATACAACGATTTAACCCGAATTGCTTATCATCAGACATGATGTCACAAAAAAAAGTTTTTATTAAATTATTATCAATTATCGCGTCTGATCGAAAACCTAATTCCAGTTTTTGTAAACAATAATATTGATTCATGTGTGTAGTTTTTTATTGCGGACAACAGAGCATGGTTTCCTTTATTAAAAAATTACCGCCGCACATGGACAACCGCAAAACAATCCACGATTTCGTTGTTGCTGGTTTTAAGCTGCTTTAGTAATATGAAATGAAATTTTTATTTAACATAAATACAGAAATACAGCTTGTTGAACGTCAAAATCAGTCTACCGGTTCCAAGCTAAGCCCATTGAGAATAACCGACGAAATAAACTCAGTAGGTGTAATTTTTTGCTTCCGTGAGATACTTAAAATATAAAAAAAATAGAACAAAAAAAATTCTCTGAGAATGTCTGGTATGAACACCTTATTCCCAAGGCGTGACATCATTCACATAATCATTAACACTATAGTATGCTTTATCTCACAAACGTCCTTTTACAGTTTATTTTTTTTAATTTATTTACAGAAAGATTTTGAACATTTTCTTAGATCCTATTGTAAAAGTACACCAAATCTTTAAGAGAAAGATTGACTTATTTTACTGAGTCTTATCACTGGTAAATCCAGTCTATGCCTATTTCAAATGTTTCAATTATGAATGTCGCTTTTCTTAACTTAGCCGTTGACATTATATCGCTTATAATATATAATTTCACGAGACTCTGATATCCTCACTCACTCAGCGAAAGTACAAATACAGTTCCACGAATTTTCCGTGAGCCCGTGGTATCACTGGACGAGCCGGCTCAATTTGTGCGTTAGCATGACTGACCTACGGGTGATTTGATTGAGAAAAATAACTGAAACCAGTTTAATACAACATATGCGAAGCATCTTCCATTCTCTGACGTGTATTGGCGTGTTCTAATCTGATATCCGCCATATGGGTAGCAGTTCCCCTTGAACGACCACCTGTGAAACGAGATCAAACGATTTGTCGCATACCATTTACATATTTGCGTGAAAGTATGTGATTTGTATTTCTTCATAACTTGTTTAAATCTATAATTATAGAGGTTAACGCTCGTGAAATTGTGTAAATAATGTTATTAATTTCTGGCAATATACTCAAAGAATACTCAGCGTGAAACGTTACTAGTATTGTTTCCACGAATGAGGTGGGTCTCTACATGGTAAGAGAACACCGCCACCCATGAACAACCGCGCCACAGTCCGCGCATTGGTTGTGTTGCCGGTTTTTACGCCACTTACGCGTAATTTTTAAGGGCCTCCAATATCCTCACTCACTCTGCGAAATAGTACAAGTACCGTTTCACGCTGAGTATTCTGTGAGCTCGTGGTATCACTTCGGAAGAGCCGGCCCAATTTATGCGTCAGCGTATGCTTCAGCGTGGCTCTCCTACTTGTCATTTTTACAGCACGAAGACCTATGAAAAGGCCCTTATCTGGTGAAAGGGACGCGTGCGCAGTAATTAGTGCTCCCAGTGACTCGAATGCGATGACAATGCTCTGACACACCGATAACATTGTTATCCGTATTCGGAGCATAGCGAGCCATAATCAGCACATAATTGCTGTTTGTTTGAAGCCACAGTCGAAATCGTTGACGTATTGATTTCACATAACTAGACAACAAATGGTTTTATGGAAAAGTTCTTTAAAATTTTGTGTATCTTAATAATACGCTGGCAAAACAGCATTAGAGTCATTTACCAGTATCCGGGCGAGTGTCTTTATAGTGTCGTACCCGAGGGAGAGCCATGCTGAAGCATATACGGACGCACTAATTGCGTGCATTACGTGAAACGGTAGTTGTACTTGAAACGGTACTTGTACTGTGTTTCACAGAGTGAGTGAAGATATCGGAGGCCCTTAAAAATGCTGTGTAAGATTACATTGTTAAGGAAGTGTATGTAAGAAACACCGTTCTTTCGTTAGTCCTTGTTTGTGGGAGGGCCATGCTAAATATCCCGACGCACTAATTCGGCCGGCTCGTCGGAATTTATACCACGTGCTCACAGAATACACAGCTCGAAACGGTATTTGTACTGTGCTTTGCAGAGTGAGGATATCGGAGGCCCTTAAAAATTACACTTAAGTGGCGTAAAAAGCCGGCATCACAACCAATGCGAGCACTGTGTCGCGGTTGTTCATGGGCGGCGGTGTTCTCTTACCATTTAGGAGACCCACCTGCTCCGTTGTCCGCTATAGAATAAAAAAAAGCTATTACGAAAAAGCCT
>DWCF01005853.1:0-13429 GCA_018230265.1 Delias oraia
AGCGTATTACGTATTTAGTTCTTATTTCAAATAAAAAAAATGATTGCCATAAGGTTATAATTTCAAAAATAATTAAAACCTTCATGGTGTGCATTTTATTTTTATTATTTAAAGTGTTTTATTGTAAGTAAAAGGTGTATCACAAATATTTATATTATCAAATAACCAAATGATAATTAATTATATATAATTAGTATGTTATGCATGATAAAAAGAAGTGGTTAGCTACATGAGTTTTCAAGGTTAGCAAATAAAGATAATTATGACATTAAAAGCACCCTTACCGTAGATTTAGGTAAACAGTCACCAGATGTTTAAAAGAAGCTATTTTCAGTTATAAGTGTTACATAAGCTAAGTCCCATGACACTATTACATGAATTCTGTATCGATTTTTGCTAGGTTATTTAGAACATATCTGTTAATTAACGCACGTCACAAAATGTACTTCACTTTAAAGATAGCAGTGCTGCTTTTTTTAGTTAAAAATAGGCCCAAGACCTACATTTAATTCGTCCCGACAAGTCAGCCTTTCGCCTAGATCGTGTTGGCGCCGCTTGTCATGCAATAAGTTCTTTCGGTGTTGCTATTACAATTAATAAATATAAAAACTTAGTTTTAAGCTTAAACTTTATTTATTTAACTTAAATTTTTAACTTATAACTACTAAAAAATCTTTATGACTCGTATAAAATTATAAATAATTCGATTTATTAGTTTTCTTCAAATTTCGAATTAAAAAAAGTATAACAACGCCATCTTACAAAATATATTAGTATTTTTACAAATTTTAAAGGTTTTATCTTATAAGTGTAATATTCAATTACTAACAGATATAAATAAAAACCTTCAACAGATCACACTGTTTTCAAATATAAAAAATGCAAATAATAATTCGAACCGAACTAATAAATAAATAAAATCTGTAAAGAAATCTATTGTATTTTAATAGTATTTAATAAATAGAGAATTATTTTGAATTTAATTAGAATTAAAAAAATAAAAATTAAGGTTGTATTTACATGTGGCAATTGATGAATCCGTTTAAAAACCTAACGTTGATATGTATTACCTAAGAAAATGTAGAAACAGAAATTAGGAACTCCAAATTTATCTAACATGAATTGTTTTTTTTATAGCGAACAATGGAGCAGGTCTATATCGTAAGGGAAAGCCCTTGTACAAGCACCCCAGAGTCCGCCCATTATGTTGCCGGCTTTTTAGGCCACTTAAGGGGCATTTTTAAGGACCTCCGATATCCTCACTCACTCAGCGAAACACAGTACAAGTACCAGTTCACCTTGAGCATTCTGTGAGCCCGTGGTATCACTTCGGACGAGCCGGTCCATTTACTGCGTCCGCAAATACAACAGCATGGCTCTTCCACTGCTGTGACTGTATTAAAACACTCGTCCAACCACTGTCAAACCCTTCCAGAGACCGAATAAATTATATCCGCACCGGGATTCGAACCCGATACCTCTCACTTTACGGTAGACCTATTAAACAACTTAGCTACGAGGCTCTCAAAAAAGTCAAAAACAAGAATCAAAAGAGCATTTAGAATAGTTAATTAATCATTACAAAGAATGTATGAATAAAAATGTAGATATGTTAACAGGGCATTGATAAACTAACCCTGAACTTTGATAGCTGGATCATAATTTAACATTTGTTAATACAAGCTTCTGCCTCCGGTTCTTTTTATTTAAAAAAAAAATAATCCTTAACAACCTACCTTAATTTAGTCATGTCTCGTAATTCAGTCACTCCCTACCTATAATCTCAGACTCCTTAGTTCTCGAGTCTCAAAAAAAATCATTGTAAACATAACCGATGGGCGGACTGTGGCGCGGCTATGTATGGACGGTGTTCTCTTACCAAATAGCAGACCCACCAGGAGGTGTCCGCTATAATAAATCTTTTTATAACGTTGCTCGATATATCTTTTGTGTATGGAGAAATCGGAAATATATTTAAATCTATAAATATATGTATAAAATCGTAACAAACAAACATATTTAATATATATAAATTAAGCTTAATTCCATATATAAAGGACTCATTCAAACAATATAATAGTCCTTGTGTGCATACAATATTTATTGTAACAATTTCTAATTTGTGGGCAATAATAATTAGAACTTATCGGAGACAATGCGCCTTTTAAAACGTGTATATATATAGTATAGCGGACAACGGAGCAGGTGGGTTTCCTATATGGTAAGAGAACACCGCCCATCACCACCCGCGCCTGCTGTCTTGCTGGATTTTTACGCCGCTTAAGTGGCTTTTTTAAGCGCCTCCGATATCCTCATTCACTCTACCAAAGTACCAAAGTACTCTACCTCATTCTCTCTTCTACTCTACAGTACAAGTACCGTTTCATGCTGAGTATTCTGTGAGCCCGTGGTATCACTTGAAATTCAATAGTCGTATACAGAAAATTTATTATATATTGAAATCAGTTCAAAAATTCAAATGGATATCGCATTCCCTTATAAGTGCTGTTTATGTGGCGTAAAAAGAAGGCAACACAACCAATGCGTGGATTATATGTCATGCTGAAGCATATGCTGACGCTGAATTGGGATGGCTCGTTCGAATTGATACGGACTAACAGAATACTCAACCTGCACTGTGTTTCGCTGTATGAGTGAGGATATCGGAGGCCCATAAAAGTGGCGTAAAAAGTCAGCAACACAAGCAATGCGCGGATCATATGTCGTTGTCGCTAATATATAAAAAAGATTGCTTTTGTTTTAAGTTAATTATAAATTTAAGAACTTTTTGTGTGCCGTGCTAGATTTCCCCGCCTTTTTTTATGTCGCGTCACGAGTTGATACACCGACGTCTAAATGATCTCGATGACTTGTCAACGAGAGAGCGTCTGCAATTGACAATCAATATTCATTTAAAATATATTAACTGACTGGGAATTTAAACAGGAACTACTAAAATTGATTAAATTTATTCGTATTTTTTATAGTATAGCAGACAACGGAGCAGTTGGGTCTCTTATTTGGTAAGAGAACACTGCCCATGGACAACCGCGCCACACTCCGGGCGTGCTGTGTTGCCGACTTCTAACTTGCTATATGACCCGTGATTCTTTTTTGTTTCATCGATTACACCGGCCGCGTCGCATTCCAGTATTCGTATTGAGTGCTCCTAAATAAATACATACTTAGAAATCGTTCTTGACATTTATTTACACATTTAACGTAAAAATGTCCGTTTGTACTGCATTATATCCGTGGGAGAGCCATACTGGCGCATCAATTGCGCCGGCTCAAGATATACCACGGGCTCACAGAATACTCAGCGTGAAATAATGTTTCGCTGAGTAAATAGACCTTTGAAAAGGAGTATTGATACTTCGCTTGAGGAGTCAAGCGAGGTCAAAAGTCGCTAACAAAAAGCGTGGATTTTGGCGCGGTTGTCCATGGGCGGTGATCTCTTACAATATCCTAAACATAAATATAATTTAAAAATAAATATTAAACCCTTTGTAGGCACACCTTCCAAAAAATGTTTTTATTTATTCTATAGCGGATAACGGAGCAGGTGGACAATTTTACGCTGCTTAAGTGGCAACTTTAAGGGCCTTCGATATCCTCACTCACTCTACGAAACAGTACAAGTACCGATTCACGCTGAGTATTCTTTGAGCCCATGATATCGTTAGTGCGTCAGCATGGCTCTCCTACGGGTGCGGCAGTATTAAGACACTCGCCCGACCACTTTGAAGCCCTTCCAGAGCCGAATAAATTAGAAATTATAACTGTCCGGACCGGGATTCGAAGGCGATTCCTCTCGCTTCACGGTAGACCTATTAACGAGGCTACGAGGCTCTCACAAATTGCATAGACATAACTAAAGTATACATTCAGAAGTTTTTGTTTTATTTCAATGTAAAAATCGTTCAGGGTACTAAAAGATAGCAGACAATAGCTGACCCCAAGGCTCATAAGACCCACAACATCGAACATTGTTCCGTACAAAATATGCAAAGATTATTAGTATTTTCCATTGGAATTTTGCCGCGTTTACCGCAGTCACTATTGAACGAAATGAATATGAAAAAATTGTTTCTGGTACAGCGGATAGTAAGGATGACGTATTCGCAAGTTCGCAGGCAAGGGCTGGCCACATCGCTCGACGAACCGACAACCGATGGGGGAGTGGCGACCGCGTACCGGGAAACGCAGAGTGGGACGTCTCGCCGCGCGATGGTATAACGATCTCATGAAGTTCGCGGGCAACCGCTGGACACAGATAGCTCAAGATCGTAATAGGTGGATGTCTTTGGGGGAGGCCTTTGTCCAGCAGTGGACTTGACAGGCTGATGATGATGATAGTGGATAACCTAGTGGGTCTCCTAAATGTCACCACCGCCCATCAATCGCGGCTCAGTCCGCTGTCCAACTGTGTTTTACGCTTAAGCGGCGTTTTTAAGGGCCGATATCCTCACTCAGCGAAACATAGTAGAAGCATCATGAGTCCGTGGTATCACTTCGGACGTGCCGCGACAATTATTGGGACAGGTTGAACTTTTTTTATTCTATAGCAGATAACGGAGCAGGTGGATCTCCTATATGCTAAGAGAACACCGCCGTCCATGGACAACAATGCCACAGTCCGCGTTTGCTGTGTTACTGGCTTTTTATGCCGCTTAAGCGGCATTTTTATATCATATTATATATATTATATTTTCATTTTGTTATCCTCACTTACTCAGCGAAACACTGAGGCAGCAAAAGCATTTTAGAAAACATATCACAATGATGATAAAATATTTTTTTTTTATTCCTTTCAGCCGTAGGATGTCCTGGATAGATGTGCTGAAGATAGGTCCCCCGTCGGACCTCCATGCATACCTATCGGAGGCGACCTGCATCCAGCGTCTTCCGGTAAACTTTATAAAATCGTCTGTCCACAGAAAAAGTAGAAAGAAAATATTACGTATCACTGATTCTTGAAGGAACCCCAATGGCGTCTGAAAGACGAAACAGAATGGCGGCCAAGAGACTGTAATCAGATATGCATCAATGATTTAAATGAATGATATATGAATTATAATAGTAATTAAAATTCTTATTATTTTATAGTATAGCGAACAAAGCAGCTGGGTCTCCTATATGGTAAGAGAACACCGCCGCCCATGGACAACTGCGCCACAGTCCGCGCAATGGTTGTGTTGCTTTTTACGCCACTTAAGCTGTATTTTTAAGGGCATCCGATGTCCAGGCTCACTCAGCGAAACACAGTACAAGTACCGATTCACGCTGAGTATTCTGTGAGCCCGTGATATCACTTAGCATGAGCCGGCCCAATAAGTACGCCCGCATGGCTTCAGCATGGCTCTCACACGGGTTAGTAAATGAATAGACGTGAATCCACAAATTAATTATTGCGTCGACAGAAAAAAATATGTAATAGTTGTTTTTCGATGGTAAACATTCAATTATGCATTAAAATGTAGGCCAACAAAAACAGAAACGAAAATTATATTACGCAATTCATACGTAATAAATATTTACGCAATTTTATAATTGTGTGTCAAAATTAGGATTATAATTTTGACATATCGCGTTTCTGGAGCTCTGTTTATCAGAAAGTTGCGCTGACGCATACGGTACAATCAAATAAACTATTATTATATTTTCCCCCAACAAACTAAACAATATAAATTATAATATATATTATTATATAAATACTGACCTCGGTGACCGTTCGGCCGTCCACGCGACTTATTTACCCCACGAGAGTCCAAGCGAAGGTTCGAGTCTCGCATATATCTTTCTCGTCATACAGCAAGTCAGACACTAAAAAAAATGTTACCGCATACCGGACAACGAATAAAGTGGGTTTATATGGTAACACCGCCCTTACCAGACTGCGCCATAGTTGCTTGGATGTGTTGCTGGCGGTTTACGCCACTCAAGCGGCATTTGTAAGGGTATACGAATCCTCACTCACTCTACGAAACACAGTACAAGTACCGATTCACGCTGAGTATTCTGTGAGCCCATGATTTCGTTAGTGCGTCAGCATGGCTCTCCTATGGGTGCGGCAGTATTAAGACACTCGCCATACCACTAACAAGCTCTTCCAGAGCCGAATAAATTGGAAATAAATTATAATTGTGCGGACCGGGATTCGAACCCGATACGAGGCTCTCATAATTGATAAATTTACTAATAAATTGTTATGAGAAACAAATGCGTCATATGATTTAATTACAACTAAGTCCGTGTAAACAAATGACGTATTCACATAGACATTAGAGATAAAATAAAAATTTAAAATGACTTATTTAGAGTATGAATAGAGCCTTAAGCGGAGCTTTTAGAGCCTCTTGGTTAAGTGGTTAAATAGGCCTACCAGGAAGCGAGAGGTGTCCTGTTCAAATCCCGGTCCGAGAGATTATAATTTAATTTCTAATTGATTCGGTCTCTGAAAGGGTAAACAGTCGGGTGTATTAATATTGTCGCACGCATGGGAGAGACATGCTGAAGCATATGCGGACGCACTAATTGGTTCGGCTCATTCGAAGAGACCACGGGCTGATATATAAAGTGATATATATAAAGTGATATATATATATAAAGTACTTTTTGTGTTTTGCAGACTGAGTGGGCATATCGTAAACCCTTAAAATGACGCTTAAGTGGCGTAAAAAGCTGGCAACACAACCAATGCGCGGCCGTTGGCGCGGTTGGTGATGGGCGGCGATGTTCTCTTACCATTTAGGAGACCCACCTGCTCCGTTGTCCGTTATTATATACAAAAAAGGGGTTAACAAGTCTTTCTTTGCATGTATGCGAAGCTTCCGGTAAAAGCCTTAGTCTGGTTAAAGCAATTATCGAAAAATTTAGTTAATGTTTATACCGGATGTCTGAGTCATGATGATTTTTGAGTGCCTCACAGCTGAGTGGTTTAATAGATCTACCATGAAGCGAGAGGTATCGGGTTGGAATCCCGGTCCGAACAAATATAATTTAATTTATAATTTTTTCACTCTTTGGAAGAGCGTGACAGTGGCCGGGTGAGTGTTTTAATACTGTTTTATTTGCGGTAGAGCCATGAATACGTCGTCCCAGCCAAAGAGATACCACGGGCTCACAGAATACCAGCGTGAAATGGTACTAGTACCATGATTCATTGCTAGTGAAAATATTAGAGAACTTTGAAATTATATCGCTTAAGCGACGTAAAAAGCTGCTAACACAAATAAAGCTGCGTGGCGCGGTTGTCCATGGGCGGTGGTGGTCTCTTACCAAATAGGTGTCCCGCCTTCGTTGCCTGTAAATTAAAAAATAATAGGCCATCTTTAATCTGAAAGTTAGATTTTTTTATTCTATAACGGACAACGGAGCAGGTGGGTCTCCTAAATGGTAAGAGAACACCGCCACCTACGAACCATCGCGTTACAGTCCGCGCATTGGTTGTGTTGCCGACTTTTTACACCGCTTAAGCGGCACTATCACCCTTTGATATTCTCACTCACTCTACGAAACACAGTACAAGTACCGATTCACACGGAGTATTGTGTGAGCCCGTGATATCACTTCGGACGAGCCGTCCCAATAAGAGCGTCAATATATAATTCTGCATGGCTCTGGTGGGTGCGAGTATTAAGACACTCGCTTAGCCAATGTCGAGCCCTTCCAGAGGCCGAATAAATTATTAAATTATATTTGTCCGGACCGGGATTCGAACCCGATATCCCCGCTTCATGGTACACTTTTGAAACCATCAAGCTACGAGGCTCTATATTACGTGTTAAATGTCGTCCGTTCGTAAATGAATTTAGAAATCTCTACTAAGTTACATTAAATGACGAAATTTATATTTTTTATATAATCTTTGAGTATTTTAATCGTTTTCTTTGTAGAGCGTCATGGTTTTAAGCTACCGTGACGTCACGGGTTTTTGGTGCTCTCCAGAAGTATATAGAAATTGGTATCTTGTGGTATTTTATTACGAAATCGTATGCCTACTGCGAGTGCCCCATGAAAAATGTACGGACTTAATCTAAATTTCGGCATTTTTCTAAAGCGGACAACGGAACAGGTGGGTCTTCTATGTGATAAGAGACCGCTGCCCATGGACAACCGCACCACAGTCTTGGTTTGTCTTGGTCTTGCGCCAATACATCTGATCTTGGTCTTGATCTTGGTCTTGATGTTGCAGCAAGTCTTGCAACTGACATTTATTAAAGTTTACTTCAGATCTTAGAAAAACCTACCAGAATAGGAAGATTTTCAGCTTGAATTAGCATAGCCATAAAAGAACAACCAGATTTATAAATGTCGAAAGATTTAATGAGACGAAATGAAAGATTTAATCCAAAAATCACTGCCAAAAAAACAAAAAAAGCTGCAAGACGCGCGAGTCTCGCAGGCTTTGTCTTGTTCTTGCTCACGTCTTACACAGTCAGTCTTGGTCTTGCTAAATTACGCGGTCTTGGTCTTGGTGTTAAATTTGGGCAACACTAATTGCCGGTCATTCATGCCGCTTAAGCGACACTTTTTAGGCCCTCCCATGTCCTCACTCACTCAGTGAAACACACCATTTCACGCTGAGTATTCTGTGAGCCCATATCACTTCGGACGAGCCGGCCCAATCACGGCGTCGTTTAGACAAAAATTGATCTGATTTACGAAGCTTTTTAATAATTTCAAATAATATTTCATAAAATGTCTCATTTATGTAATTATATTGATTTTTTAATTAATTATTAATTAAAAATGACCAATTTATTTTAATACGTAATTATAATTAAGATTTTACTTATAATACAAACTGTATTTTTTATGTATTTATTTACATTAGTTATAAAAAATATATTTTTTGAATAAACTATTATATTTTCTACGTAAATATATTTAATATTTAATAAAAACTACATTGAATACTATATATATACAAACTTTTGTAATATAATAGCTACTTATAGAAATTAAGGCAAATCAATAAATATATCTCAATAATTTTATAGAATTTATCTAAATATATGGAATTAATCAAATAAATTACTTAAAAATATATTTTATTTTATAGTATAGCGGACAACGGAGCAGGTGGGTCTTCTATAGGGCACGGAAACACCGCCGCCGATGGTTTACAGCTCACTCTGCGAAGCACAGTACAAGTACCGTTTTACGCTGAGTATTCTGTGAACCCGTGGTATCACTCCGGTCGTGCCGGCCCAGTTAGTGCGTCAGCATATCTCTTCAACGTGAGAAAATCGTTTCTTCGTGTTCTGTCTCGTTTTCGCAATAGCAATTGCACCTGACCGAGAAAGTGACAGAAATATTAACGCATTACCGAGTAAAATCACGTGTTTTTGAGGTTATTTTTTTATTAATAAATAAATTATCGTAAATAATTTAAATCGAAGCCTTAATATTACATTATTATATATATAATATTAATTATGTGTGAATTTTTGCAAAATCTTTATCAAGCATTGTCTATTTCGCGTGGAATAGTCAGATCTTTGTGAAAGTTAACTTTTTTTAAACTGACATACAACTCGCTGGCAACGGCATACTACAAGGCGGCATATGCCACAAGGAATATATGGTATACGGTTTATATATCGTGTTTGTTACATATTTGAATGAAATAAAATAAATTAATTCAAATAAAGTATTTTATTTTTCAATTAGTGTTTTTTATAGTATAGCGGACAACGGTGCTGGTGGGTCTCCTATATGGTAAGAGCACCGACCATGAACAATCGCGCCACAGTCTGTGCATTCGTTGTGTTGCTGGCTTTTTACGTCATTTAAGCGACATTTTTAAATAAAGTACAATTTCACGTTGAGTATTCTGTGAGCCCGTGTCATTTCGGACGAGCTGGCCCAATTAGTGCGTCAGCACATGCTTCAACATAGCTCTCGCACGGAAAAACACTTTTCTCCCGTGGGAGAGCCATTGCAATTACTTTTGAACATTATTGAGTACTATCGGTTTCAAGCCTAGCCAGACCTGACAAAAACCGTCAAAAGAGTTTCTATCGCATTTTTCACGGGAAATATTCTGTGCAGTTGTTGAGATTAATGCATACAGCTCACCATAAAACATGGAGCCAGAATATAATTTCATCTGTATTACATCTATGATTGATGTTCCACGCCTCTAAGCTATTTGAAACCGAACTTTCAAGTGATTCTCATCACACTGTGGTATAACCTGTAGAAGCGTTACCAGTCAATAAAATTTGGGGACCGTCAAACAAGACCGGCCTCTAAAAAGTCTTTGGCAGCATCTAGCTGCAGTAGGCCTAAGTAGGCCTTTTGTTAGTTCGACACCGGTTTTTTATAGTATAGCGGACAAAGGAGCAGATGGGTCTCCATGGTAAGAACCGCCGCCCATGAACAACTTCGTCACTGTCTGCGCAATGGTTGTATTGCCGGCTTTTTACGCTACTTAAGCGTTACTTTTAAGGGCCTCCGATATCCTCATTGACTCTGTGAAACACAGTACAAGTACCGTTTCACGCCGAGTATTCTGTGAGCCCGTGTGAGCATGGCTCTCCCACGAGTGCGACAGTATTAAGACACTCGCCGGGCTATTGTCAAGCCCTTCAAGAGACTAACTTCATGGTAGAGTATTAGACCACTTAGCCACGAGGCTTTACGTTTCAATCAAAAAAGAACATACTTACAACTAAAAAGCCGCAACGCATCCGATACGTAACTGGAGCTGTGAGTAGATCGCTTGTCCTAAGTGAGCTTTCTGTTCGTTTCCCACTGTTTCCATATAAAAATAACATACCTATATCTAAACCTGCAGGCCTAACTGGAAGTGAGAGTGGACCGCTTTTTCTAACTGAGCCTCTTGCTAGTTGTCCAACGTTTCTATAAAAACAACATACCTTTATCTAAAAGGCGGCAACGCACCCACGGCCTAACTGAAACTAGGTGGACAAATTCTAAAAAAAATATCATTAGTTTCATTATTTATATGAAAAAAATACGTAAAAAATTAAACCAGCAACACAATTATTCGCAGTCTATGGCGCGGTTGTCCATGGGCGTTCTCCTAATATAGGCGACCCGCCGGCCCCGTTGCCCGCTATAAAAATATCAGACCATTTATTGATATACAATGGCGGAGTTGTTTCTACGAAGTACGTTCAGTGCTCGCTTGCAATTGACGAGAGGTAGACGTGTGTACGGTTGTGTATAAATTCGCGCGACTTACAAAACTTAGTGAAGTGTCGTGAAGTGTGAAGTGAAAAATAACTCTGTCAAGGTATAGTAAGTGAAATTTCATTTATTTTTGTCTATTATATATGTAGAGAAAATTTATATCGTAAAATTGATAATTAATGTGATTTTTTTCACATGGGTGACACAGATTTTATATTTAATTAATTTAATATATTAATAATTGTTGATATTCATATATTTTTTTAATTTAATTAAATCTCGTAGGTTAATAGTTTTGAAAGTGTACCGTGAAGCGAGTGGTGTCGGGTTCGAATCCCGGTCTGGAGAATTATAATTAAATTTATAATTTAATTAGTAACTGGAAGGGCTTGTCGATGGGAAATTGTCTTAATACTGTCGCACCCGTGGGAGAGCCATGCTGACGCATTTAGGCTTAGGATCTTCGACTGTTCAATACTTTAAATTGACCTCAAACAGCGTGAAGAATGTTTTTAATATTTTTCAAAAATTATTGCATTTTTTTTAAATTCTATAGCGGACAACGGATCAGGTGGGTCTCCTATGGTAAGAGAACACCGCCGCTCATGAATAACCGCGCTACATTCGCGAATTGGTTGTGTAAACGGCTTTTTACGCCACTTTAGCGGCGTTTTTAAGGGTCTGCGATTTCCTCACCATCTGCGAAACACAGTACAAGTACCGTTTCACGCTGAGTATTCTGCGAGCCCGTGGTATTACTTCGGACGAGTCGGCTCAATTAGTACAGCATGTCTCTCCCACGGGTGCGACAGTATTAAGACACTCGCCCGGCCACTGTCAAACCTATCCAGAGACCGAATAAATTACATTATACTTGTCCGGACCGGGATTCAAACCCGATCCTCTCGCTTCATGGTACACTATTAAAACCATTAAGCTATGAGGCTCTCAAAAAATAAGTAAAAAGTCTTACTTTCACTGAGTGAGTCAGGAAATATGGACCGTGAAGTTATACCGCTTAAGCGGTCAAAGTGCTTCTGAAGCGGTTGTCCACGGGCGGCGGTCATCTCTTACTATAAAAGAGACCCATCTGTTCCGTTACCCATTATACTGCAGTCAAACCTGGATAAGCGAGAGTTGAAGGGAGCACAATCTCATTCTGGCTTATAGAGGTTTCGCATAAGTCGAATCTTTCGCGAATGCATGCCCATGGGCAGCGCTTCTCTCTTATGGAGGTACGCAGCAATGGCAAGTACGTACACAGCAAGCGTGAATGTAGTAATATGCACAGCATATGTCATATTTCGGCATATAAGTACTTCATAAAAATGCTTACGAATAAAAAATTCATGCCCTATGTAATTTTTATTGTAGCGATAGTTCCTCCTAAATAAAATAAATGAATAAAGATCGACTGTCGCTTCTTCTTCATCAGCCCATTCACGTCCACTGCTGGACATAGGCCTCCCCCAAAGACGGGCGCTGCGATCTTGAGCGATCTGATCAGATCGACTAGAGGTACATATAAGTACCACTTGCGGAGGTCCATGAGGGAAGAACGACTCTTTCTTTTTCTCGCTAGTAAAGGTTTTGCGATCTTAAAATGACGGGTCCTGTTACTCTCACTTATAGAATTTCTCACTCGCCCAGTTCTCACTCATCCAGGTTTGACGGTATGACAAAAATACTGGAAAACTCCATGATTAAAACCTGTTGACATTGAAGTCTCGCATTGAGTTAAATACTACAACCACTTAACCTATGTCAATAGATGTGCTGTTGTGACATTTCGAAAAACTTAATTATAAAACGAATTATGGTAGCTCCATCTGTCTCTACTGCATTGAAACTGGTAATTGAGTACCGCCGCCCATGAACTACCGGGTCACAGTCGGTTGCCGGCTTTTTACGCGACTTAAGTGGCATTTTTAAGTGTCTCCGATATCCTCACTCAGCGAAACAGTTTAAGTACCGTTTCACGTTGAGTATTCTGTCTGGTATAACTTCGGACGAGACGGTCCAATCTAGTGTTGCCCAAATACAGTACCTGCATGATCGCCTAATTTTAGCAAGACCAGGACTGACCGCGTAACACGTGAGCAAGGACAAGACTAAGCCTGCAAGGCCCTTGCATCTTGCAGCATTTTTGTCAGTGATTTTTGGAATTTTTCATTAAATCCTTAGACTTTTATAAATCTGGTTGGTCTTTTATGGCTGTGCTAATTCAAGCTCAAAATGTTCCTATTCTGATGGGTTTTTCTAA
>DWCF01005854.1:0-13426 GCA_018230265.1 Delias oraia
CGCAGTGGAAGCGTGCTGGGCCCATAACCCAGAGGTCCGTGGATCGAAACCACGCTCTGCTATAAACTATTTTGCACCTTTTTAAAATTTTTATTTGAAACTTTTCCAAATTTCATATCATAAACATTTCAATGATTAATATGAGTGATTATCTATGGTTGTTTGCATAAGTTTTCACCATCGAACAATGCCTTCTCTTTGTTTTCACTTTTTCAATTGTGTAAGCGGCAATTTTAAGGGTCTCCGTCCCTCGATATACTCACTCAGCAGTAGTAAACAAGTAGAACATAGTAGAACAACCGTTGCAAGTAACCATTTCACGTTGAACATTCTGTGAGGCCGTGGTATCACTTCGGACAAGCCGACCCAAATAGTGCGTCAGGATAGGTTTTAGCATGGCTATCTACCGGGTGTGAAAATTTGTATCTCTTTGTAATTTTTGTATTTCCTAATTTTTAGTTTTATTTTCGTTGGTTTTAAATAAATAACCATCTTCCCGTGTATAACCGCACCCCTCCAACGATGATCCTGACCGGCACACCTTACTTTATGATTGCGAGGGTCTCTCCCTTTAAGAAAGGTTGCGTGAGCTACTATATCAAATTATGTATGTATAATATTACAGCAGGCAACATTAACCTTGTCATATAATGTGACGTGTGAATAAATTATGTATTATAATAATTCAATCATATTGAATAATATAAAGATAAATCTTTATACTTGAAGGTAATTAGTAAAAACATGCACGTGTTTAACCTAGAATTGACTGACAAGGTATTCTCTTTGAATTGTCAATTATTGTAGTACGTAACATAGTGTTGCTCGAAGTATTGATATAAAAATATTGCAATTATATTTATATAATTAAAAATAACTACCACGGAATGTATTGGTAAACGCAAAACTCGAGTAGGTATAGCCCGTGTGAGAGCAATATTGAAATATATGCTGACGCACAAATTCGGCCAGCTCGTCCGAAGTGATACCACGGACTCACGGAATACTCAGTGTGAAATGATAGTACTTGAATCGGTACTTCTAGTGTGTTTCGCTAAGTGAGTGATGATATCGGAGGCCCTTAACAAATGCAGCTTAAGCAGAGTAAAAAGCCGGCAAGACAACCTGCGGACTGTGGCGCGCTTGTCCATAGGTGGTTCTCTTATCAAACAAAAGACAGCAGACCCACCTGACGTTAAGCGCCTTACTATAAAAAACAGCTCCACCAATTCGGTTAATTTTTTATATATTTTCGTCAAGACAAACAAATTTATAGTGGAGACAAAAGTCGTAAAATTGCGAATAAAATGGTAAAAAGAATAATTATCTAAACATACAATTAAAGAAACTACTTTTTTGTTAGGAATTCTATATACTAACCTGAAGATTATATATTATACCTACAGAAGAAGCAGTTAAATTACATAGGGCTTAACCCGGAAATATTAGAAGTAATGGGGCTAAGAGTTCCGGATAGTTTTGTGAAACTGAGATGGATATCTGAAATATTAGTTATGCTTATTAATCGGGACCTAGTGGCACCATCACTGCGCTTTTTGAACCGGGTAACGCCTGAGTTGGAGCTATTCTGATTCAAACAGGCTGAGGTCACCAGGTTATCACTGTTTCTGGTCTGTTACGTTGTAGTATAATCAATGCAAAGTTCTTGCATCTGTGTTCCATGACTAACAGTACCTACTTAGTTCAGTTTTTTAGTCTTTTTTATGGCATAGCGTAGAACGGAGCAGATGGGTCTCAATGGTAAGAGAATACCGGACAAAAGTCCTAAGAAAAACCACGCCATAGCATGCTCTTTGGTTGTGTTGGCGGCTTTTTACGCCGCTTACGCGGCATGACTTCTAGAGCCTCCAATATCCAAACTCACTCAGCGAAAAATAAATAAATAGGTAAATAAAGAAAGCAATTATATTGTTCTCTAACTTTATTTAATTGAGTTGGAAAAGATATAATACCATATGCTATGGTTGGAACTATAAAGTCATTATATATAATGCATTGCATGACCGAAACGCGGGTAGTGTATTGATCAATCGCATGTCCCAGCGATGTTCCCCTCGTTCCGTTTATGCAACACAAATTAACATTTACTTATTTAACACAAAGTAATGCTGACTTGCCTAACCGAATAATATCTCTGAAGAAATTCAAACATAAGACGACATTTCAATGCGATACTTACAGCTTGTAGTTGAAAAGTTGAAAGAAAAATCTAATATAGTTTATACCTACATTTCTATTTGGTTGTAACTTTGCAATTAAGTATACGAATTGAAGCCGCATTCCAGCACATTTTACGGTCGACATGAGAGTCACATGAATAACTTAATCACGATCGTATGTGTGTCAGTAGATTTATTGGTTTCGCCTAAACGGGGAGGGAAAGCCTAACTGCTTTCATCCTTTGTACGTGCGCATGCGTCTACCCATGATACCCATAAACTATGAATTCATAGCTACGAATTATGTTCCAATAAAGTACCTATAGTAGTATAGTAAGTATTATATTCTTTGACTCTTTAGCGTTGAGTAGAAATGTTGATGTTCCCTCAACAAATATTGTGAATAATTGTAGAAGTACCGTTTTGAGTACAAATACCATTTTACGTTAAGTATTCTGTGTCCAATTAGTGCATCAACATATGCTTCAGCATGGCTTTCAAACGGGTGTGACAGTATTAAGACACTCGGTCGGCTACTGTGGCGAGTGTCTTGATACTGTCAAGCACAAGTACCAACACACGCGCACAAGTAGTTGTACAAGCCCTTCCAGAGACCATATAAATTTTAAATTAAATTATAATTTTCCAGATCGGGAATCGAAACCGATCGCTGTCGCTTCTTTATAGACTTATACAACCTATTATTAATAAACAGATATACGAATTTTCTATAAATAGGTACTAGCAATATAAATAAGTAATATTTCTAATAGTTTCTATTTAATTACCAATTAGACCATGATATTAAATAGGATTATTTTAAAACCCTGCTAAATGAAAATTATTATTACACAACATAAAGTCTTGTCTATTACAAGTAACAAACAATATTTCCTACGTTTATGATCAAAATATCCCCCGCTGTTACTAAATTACATTTATTAAAGAACAAGAACGCCGAGTAAAGAAAATAAAATTATTCAAATAAATTAATGTAAGTATGTACCAAGGGGTTACGTCGCGTTCGTTGGCATCTTGAAGTGTAATGGTTTTCTCAGCAGTTTGCGCCATATGTAACACGTGTTCGTTTAATAATACCAGTGATTCACCGTATTTTTAGCGCTTTAATGTAATTTTAAAACGTGGTTATGATTTAATATTTATAGCGATGTAGAGACCACCCATGACTGTAGCATAAACAAAATTGGCTTCTATATAATCACAGAATACTCAGCGTGAAACGGTACTTATATTGTTTCGCAAAGTGAGTGAAAATATCGGAGGCTCTTAAAATGCCGCTTAGGCGGTATAAAAACCTGGCAACACAACCAATGCGCGGATTGTGGCGCGGTTGTTTATGGGTGGCCGTGTTCTCGTACCATATTGGAGGTCCACTGGTTCCGTTGTTCGCTATAGAATAAGAATAATTTTAAAAAATGTAAAAAGCACAGTTGTAAGTTGACAAAGTCAAATAAAATTAAGCAAGATAAATAAATTTGAAGTTAAAAACTGCATTGCACCATGAGCGTGCAGTAGATACCTAGTAACTATTTAAAACAAAAATTATTATTTATTAGAGAAACCCTTTGGTTTCTCTTATAAACATTATAAGTAATATTTATAAAATCATAAGATTTAATAATCACACTATTGTTTTATAATTATGATATTACATTAATATAGATTATTTAAAACAAAAAACATATAAGGCAAATAGAATTTAAAGACATATTTTTAAGGTGTCAATTGGATAAAAGGGATAAATAATTATATAGCAGAAAAACGTAAATAATTACATTTACCGCATGTTACTGCCTGTTTCAAATATCCTAACATTGCTGTACAATGAATATTGCTTTGGTTGTGTTTCCGGCTTTTTACGCCGCTTAAGCTCTTTAATTTCCTCCGACATCCTCATTCAACCCAGCAGGACATAATGCAAGTATTGATTCACTATGATTACTCTGTTAGCCGATGGTGGTACTTAGCCGGCCTACTTTTTGTGTCCGCATATATGCTGACTCCAGCATGACCCTTCCACGGGTAAAACTGTGTTAAAACACTCGCCTGATAACTGTTAAGTCTTAAAAATCAAATAAATTATAAATTAATTTAATTTTTTTTCCGGAATCCGAACCCGTGTTTTCACAATAGTTTACAAGACCACTCGGCCACCATATATTTTTCTTTAAGAGTTCTATATTTCGTCATGATGTATTGCTGTCTGTAATGTCCTGTATTTAGCCTGCACAGTGATGACACATATATGTAGGTGTATAGTTATATAGAAATTTTCATTGGCTTTTCGAAAATCGATATTGCGATAAATCCATTAAATCGTTTGCTGTGTAGTCATTCCATAACAGTATAGATTAAATCAAAAGTCAATTGATCTTCGTTAGTTGCATTTCATGGATTTAAATTAAATTAAATCTTGACATATACGGGTTGATCGTGAGTCGCAAGCGCAGCTTAATCAAGACGGCTGAATTGAGGAATTTATCAAAGAGGTGAATAAAGATCCCGTACCAGACAGTCGATTAAAGTCTATCTCTGTTCAATCAATCGCTCGATTGAAATGAAACAGACATATCTATCTTCTATGGCATTTGAGTTCGTTCTGGCAATTTTTGAAAAGTTATCAGGTAATTCGTTGAAAGTGGTTTGATTGTACATAAAAGTATGATTGCCTGCAATACAAATGTTTAAACCTGTATTTTTTTATGAAAATACACTATATTTTTTTATGAAAAAGACGGCATTAAATGTCTTTAAAAAGGCTCAGTTTTGGTACGACAAAATTGAGGTGATACGGTTGAAATTAGTATTTGGCCTCGATGTTCGATGATGAAATTTAACTGAATGTATTAATCCAAACAAATGCTAAGAATGTTTGCCGCAACGCCTAAGAATACCTCTACGCAACGAAAACTTATGGAGGTTTAGAGGTGGAAGCAATATGAGACCGAATTTGCGCTTTATAGAGTTGCAGGCGATGCCTCGAAGTTGCGTTTCACTTCGCCCTATTGAGCACTCATAGCTTCTGACAGGATCCTTTAACCTTTTCCTGCAGATACCGCTAAATACTCATGTAGGTTGATGGCTATCCTTTTTGTTACTTTAGCTGGCTTTAGGTAGAACAATGTTAGGGTTTTTGTCAACGTACAAAGCCGTAATGGTCGTATAATTACTTTAAACATGTGTTCTTAAAATGGGAGCACACAAGGTTCGCGGCTTTGTTTGCTAAGTGTTGAAACTTCAATGACGTTATTGTATACAGAAACATGGCATTACGCAACTTGATAGAGAAACATTCAATTTAGAATTCAATGCGTGTAATTTTTTACATTTAAGACACAGCATTTCTTTAATGGCGTTTCTAGAAGGAAAACCGATCGATATCGGTGGAAAAACATGTTTGTATTAACAATTGCCGTGAATAAATGTCAATTTGATTTCTGCTTGCATTGATAGAGAATCAACTATACAAATGCTCAGGATATTCTTATATTTTGAAATCATTGCGCATAAAGGCTCTAGTGTTAAACTAATTTTCATAGGATTTTACAAATTGACCGAGTGTTAGTACTAATTATTCATTTATCAATGTGCGAAGTAAAGGCCTCATGTAACATATTCTTCGTAAACAATTACGTTCGTACCGAGGCCATCCTTTGGTATTTAATAGCGTCAATATTTCTTTGAAATATATAGATTATAGACTAATACACACTAATACACATTAATACCGCTGTGTGTATAATAATACACACAGCGGCAAATTTAGAGAACGTAGTAAAAAAGTTTATTTTTTAGAGAAATTTATGTTGTACATATGTTTTTTTAATTATACAATAATTAGTTTCACCCAAACTTAACGAAATGCTTAAATAACTTACACAATATTTGTTCTTGAAGAATTAAACCCAACTGTATTATGTTTCTAATATGTTCTCTATAAACTCTACATTTACGCTTTCAGTCGCGTCGCTTGGCGATTGCGAATTTAACGGTTACAAAAGAGAAAAAAATAACTTATTTAGGATAGACAAAAGGATCTTTCCAATTACATATAATCTGTTGTCCATAGGCGGCGGTGTCCTCTTACCATATAGGAGACCAAGCTGCTCCGTTGTCCGCTATACAATAAAAAAAACCAGCAATTTACAATGTATAATATTTTTTTAGGATTTTTACTAATATTTTAGAACAAATCTTGAGTTGAGCACGGTACATAGTTACGTACATACACATAGTTATTAAATTGTAAAAGGCCAACTAACAAGTAGATATGAAATAACATTGAAGTAACATAAAAAGCGTTGTTTTGTGGGCATGATAATAAAGGTGCTTGTTTTAATAGAATTAACCATTGTTTTTAAATGCTACATTTGGAGTTTGTCCAAATGTTATTACTAAAACTTTGAGGTTAACCGTACCTCGCTTTGTTGCGCCGGTGTCTTAGTAAGAAAAATATTTTGGTTATAATATAATAATAGAAATTCGAAGGTCGCGGCAACCTCTGGTCCCAGATCGCTCAAGATCGTAACAGGTGGGTCTTTGGTGGAGGCCTATGTCCAGCAGTGGACTTGATAGGCTGATGATGATGGTGATGATAATAATAGAAATAACATTCACCTTACAAATTAAAAGAAACTATTTTTAAACTATGTCAACTATAATTTTGTTAATATGAAAATAAATACTTGTCTTTAACACAGAAAACTAAGTGTCATTAGAAAAAGTTATTAAAGTTGCACATATTCTATATGAATACAAATCATTTGAGGATATCATTGTATCGTTTCCAAAACGAGAATTTTGTTTCATATACCTAATCATTGAGCATAGATACTTTGAATTAGAGCAAAAACAAAATTTAATAAATTACATACGTAAATCGTAAAGGTGCATACAAAAGAAAGTCTAACATCAAAATAAACCATGAAACTCAGAGAGCAAAACATCATACACATTTGTGCAGTGCAATGACATATTGATGGGTCTGCGTGTCATCGAATGAAGTGAATGAGTCTCGTGAATGGTGAGACTTGTGAGTGGTGAGTGGCGGTGTGAGAATTCCTGGTCGTGGGTCTTCACGGCTGTCAGGCGATGCTCTAATTAATCAGTGGTTTCCCCATAGAACCGTTATCAAATTACTAAGGGTTGACAACCGTGAAATATTATAAATGTCAAATCAAATATTTCGCTGTCAAATAATTATTTATTATGCTTTTTGGTGGTGGCGTCATGTTTTATATTATTTTCTAAAAACGGCGTATTTATGTGTAAAACCCGTGGATTTTTAAATAGAAAATCTTCCGAACTGTGTATGGTTAAGGTAAAATGTTGTGATGTGGTAGAAATTCACTATAAAATATAAATAAATGTCTACCGTGTGAAATAGAGATGTGACTGATTTTTCTATTTTATTAAGATCTACTACCAAAAGAAGGATTAAGCAATGTTGTACGAAATATTTAAATGTGCTTATAAAACTTTTCTGACAATTGATAACCCTGTGCTGTGTGATGACTTGAAAATTTTGTAGCTTTCAAGATGGAAATAAAAACAAAAATGAGATCAAAACCAGGTACTAAAATTAGAAAAAATTAAACAAAAAAAATGTTGACATAACAGATCTTACTTAAAAAATGTATTTTAAGTAAGATCTTTTAAATACTATACTTACTTTTAAATAGTATCATATATTATATATTACAAATATATTTATATCAAACACAATAAATAGGCCCTTCATCATCATCAGCCTATTTAAGTCCACTGCTGGACATAGGCCTCCCCCAAAGACCTATAGGCCTATATATAGGCCCTTAATACTTAATAAAGATGATATGTTTCAAATCCACTCGACCCCGGTTTCATCTCACCTCGGTATGAGGGGAATTGAAATAAATTGACTTGTTACGGTTAAGTCGATTTTTTACCGCAATATTTAACGCTTAAAATTTCTTAATGTTAGTCATTCGCAACTGTTAAGAATGACCCATCGATTGGTACTAATATCATATAATTTCTGGCTAAAGCATTTGGTGTATTAAAGAAAATGTCAAAAATGTTTCAACTCTTCTCGGTCTCCCCTACCTACTACCCAAATTTAATTAGTCATATTATTTCTAAAAATGGAGAACCAAATCTTTATAAAAGTATCTTAAATAGAATTAAAATGATATTGACACGTAGGTAGGTAAGTGGGTAAGCGACAGAATCTATTTAGAACCCTTATTTATTTCAAACTATTTTCCTTTGAATTTTAAATTAATATTTGCCAGTTATTTGCGAAAGCCGTCCCGGTTAGTGAATTTTATTTTATTAAATGTTTCGTAGTTTTAGTTTCAAGTAACAATTAAGTTGAAACTCTATTTAAACATTGGTATAAAATATCTCGATTTTAAAGCATTTAAATTTTGGCTATGCTAATTTGCGCAATCATTTGTATGTAATTTTAAATAAAACTTATTATTGATTAACTCTATTACTACTACTAGATTATTTTTGTTTATGTCAAGATTCAATACTATATATTTGATTTCTTTTCCTATTAATGTTGCCTGAATTTTACATTTGATATTTTAAAGTTATTATCTAATAAACATAATGAAATACGTAAAAACATATTACCCACCTATGCAACCAAGCAAACATCTACATACATAGTCATTTAGTTTTATACATTAATTACTGACCTCCCACGAGATCAATTAATTCTTAACGATATATTTACCTTAAATGTCTTAATATACGTCTAACAATATTTTTCTGAACAAAAGTTGCTACTGGTAGGTGGATAAAAATGGAACGTGTGTAAAACTGGTTTGAAATATCTATTTTTTAAACAGCTTCATGTTTTTAATGAAAATCGGGAGGCAAAGTAGGAGGCTCATTTACGATAAGCGATGCTCTGCTTAATGACACACCTTAGCCGCTGCTGAGCCGCGAGTGCGTTGGCGGCCGTATAAAGGTAGCTTTGGAATAGGGATACGCCCTTTTTTTGAAAATTCCCATGTCAACAAAAAGCTTTAAAAACGCGGCGAGTGCCAATAAAATCTAGTCATCATCATTTCAGCCGTAAGACGTCCCCTGCTGGACATAGGCCTCTCCTTTGGATTCCCATGAATACCTGTCGGAGGCGACCTGCATCCAACGTCTTCCGGCGACCTTTATAAGGACGTTTCGGCGGGCTATGTCGGTAACTTTAGTTCATCTATGGATCTCCTTATTTCTGATTCGATCAAATCTAGTACTTAGATTGTTTTAAAAAACAACTCTATACATAATATTTGTATAGAAATATTATAAGTACATTGTCATTATATAAATTTTTGTTCACAATGTCTGAAACGTAAAGAAAACTTTTCAAATAATTCCGTGAAATTGTTCTAAGTGTTGTTTGCAGTTTACACTCCAGACTATAAAACTTGCTGTAATAATTCAGCTCGCAGCTTGGGACTTAATTTGTGCCACCTCTTCAGCTTGAATTGTTTGCTAGGAATAGTCAAGGGTTATTTTGCGGTTGCATTGTGTCAAAGTCATAAATCAAGTTGTTACACTCCAACTTTTAAATACACCAGGTGGTCTCGCTGTTTTCAACGAATTTTATTTACGTAAGAAACATATTGTGTAGCGTTCATTGGCAAGAAATACAATTATACGCAACCGTGCTTTTTTTGAAAGACTCATTTTTAAGATTTCATTACAGTAACATGGTATTGGGATAATGGTACTATCAAATCTAATTCACATTTTAAGTATATTTTTAGCGCTTTCATGCTATGGCTGCATTGTTTATAAGCTGTCAGAAAACAGTTTTTAATTCATACTTTAGGTATAATTGGAAATATAAGACCTTAGAAAAGTGCGTACACCTTCCTTAAACGCCGGCAACGCACCCGCGGCTCTGCAAGGGTTGGGAGTGTCCATGGGCGGAGGACCGCTTGCCTTAGGTGAGGCTCGTGCTCGTTTGCCACCACTGGTGTGAAAACAATTGTGTTGAGCCGTTTCTGAAATTACTATAAACAAATGTTTTATACAATTACTATAAATATAGACAATATGACAAATATTTAAGACTCTTCTACGCTACAAAAATCAATGGAATCAGCTGTCTGCAGGCGTATTTACAAACCAGAACTACGTTTAGAGACCTTCAAAAAACAAAGCGTACTGTTCTCTTAATGGGTGTCCAGGGGCAGTTGACCGCTGTTTCTTTATAAGTCTTGATATTTATAAAAAAATGTATTGAGCAACTGAAGTAAATTTTATCAAAATAAAATTGTTATATGGTAAAAAAGATTTCTTTTAAGAAAGAAGGTTTCTTTTTATAATTTATTGAAAGCACAATTATTATGTCACGGTGATATGTGTTAAATTAGTATTTAATTTGTAGCGCGTTTTAATGTTGAGAATAAAATTAAAGATGATTCAGAACAGTTGAGGCATGGACAAACAGCTGGTTCGCATGCTCTTCGGAGCGTAATGTTTTTTGTACATTACGTTTTGCGGTAAGAGTTTGTATTTCAGCAACGAAACATTATACAAGAAATTAAATACTCGACTGTGTGTCCTCTAAATGATACGTAATATCACATTTGTTCGAAAACTATTGTGCAATTGTTTCAAGTAAAAATATGATTACAGAAATATTTATTGCTAATTTTTTCCATGAGCCATGAATAGATAAACTTTTTCTTCACCCGTCGGACAGTCATGTTGAAGCATATGCGGACGCACTAATTGGACCGGCTCGTGCGAATTAATACCACAGGCACACAGAATACGTGAAATGGTTGTTGTACTTGAAGCGGTGCTTCTACTGTGTTTCGCTAAAAGTCTGCAACACAATCAATCGGATTGTGGCGTGGTTGTTCATAGTCGATGTTCTCTTATCATAAAGGAGATCTACCTCCTCTGTTGTTCGCTATACCATACGGTACGACACTGTTAAGACTCTCTCCCGGCCACTGTCAAGCCCTTCCAGAGACCAAATAAAATTATAAATTAAATTATAATTTATAATTGTCCGGACCGAGATTCGAAGCCGATACCTCTCGCTTCTTGGTACACTTATTAAACCACTTAGCTGCGAGGCTCGAAAATGTAGTGCACGTTTTTCAATGTTTCCATAAAAAAATAACAACAGCTCATGCTAACTCTTTCTTAAAGTACCACGCGTTTGAATTCGAACTCGTTAACTCGGTACTTCAAACAGGTCAAGGAAGCTAACCTATATAATTTAACGATTTCTAAAACCCCATCAATTAGTTTAACTGGTAATTGAAAGCGTTGCGCAGTTCATAATGAAAGTGAACTCTCCCATCGAGTTCATTAGAGCCCTCGAGTACCTGGCAATGCATTTCCGGTCAATGGACAGTTTAGGCAGTTCCTGTTTTGTGCAACATCCTCTCTCTATCTCACTTCTATCTGAATGCTATTATTTACTTTCAAATTGGCTGTTATCAATAGACTTTGTAGAATTATTTCATTTGGATCGTTTATTCACAACTAATTGAGTTTTGGAATTAATTTATTATTTTAAAAATAGACTTCGTACAACAGCAGAAGAACAATAGTTAAAATTAGCAAGTCAATATTTTTGTAATTTTCTACGCATTTATACACTCGACAGTGTACTTACTTCGTAACATCTGTCAGCCATTCGATACGTGTGATACATAGAAATCTTCACAGTATTATCGAACGCACCTAAATTAATCTCGGTAAGAACCAGCGAGGAATATAAACAATACGGAAAACGGTCCACATAAAAGGCGCGTCACTCATCGGTAGAATATTAATCTAATTCCCTTGAGCATGCATAAGAGACCCCGCAGGAATGCGACGTAAATCATCCCATCCCTTCTTAGGTCGCACCGCGGTCCAACAATCCACAAACCACGCCAAGAACCCACTTAGCTTTACAATGGAATGTTATACAGACTTTCAAAATATACTTTATTTATAACATCAATTCCATTACTTTATTTTTATTATGTAGCGGTCAACAAAGCAAGTTGATGGTAAAAGCCGCCTATAAACTAACGTATCACAATCCGCTCTATGGTTGTGTTGCTGGGTTTTTAAGCGGTATATGGAACTCTGGATTCGTCATTCAAAAACACAGTAAAAGTACCTACTACTATTTCAGGCTAGTATTATATCAAACTTTGTATATTTTATCGTAAAGTACTCTAATAATTTAAGAAAATATGCATTTTTTTATAGACGGTTTGATAGTCGGATTTTATAGCAATACTAAGAAAACAAAAGGAAAAACAAATCCTATGTTGCCTGTATCTATTACTTGCTTTATCGCCACCGTGTGCGTGCAAGGCATTGCAAAATATAACCTGTCACTTAGGAAGTAAGAGATTTTTTAATATTCAGACCGTAGTTCGTATTGACTGTCACAAATAATAAAGCTTGTTTCTGTTTCGCTGAGGAAATGAGGATACCGAAAACCCTTTCAGTTATCATCATTTCAGCCGTAGGAGGTCCACTGTGGACATATGCCTACCCTTTGGACCTCCGAGGCGACCTGCATCCTATATCTTCCGGCAACCTTTATAACGTCGTCTGTCCATCTTGTGGGTGGACATCAGACGTTCAGTTAAACCGCTTAAAAATACCGCGGCGTAAGAACCCGGCAACACAACAAAAGCAAGAACTGTAGCGCATATTTCCATAATCGGCAGTGCTTATCATCAAGGAATCACCCCTGATCCTTTGTCCTCTATACAAAATACAACAGAAAGTTAAAGCTATTTAATTAAAGTGCCATAATAAAGTGCCACCTTTATACTTTGTTAAGCTTGATAAAGATTTATCAGAGCTTAAGTACGAAACATATTTACGTAAACAAAATTAATAAATGGGCAGACCGAAGTAAAACGATCACAATGAATGTAAGCTCATAAGCGGAGCTATTGTTGTTACAGATATGGGATAATTACTCAGTTCATTCAAAAGCGCCGCCTACTAAAGAGGTCTTTTGTTTGCGTTCATGCGCACGCGCATCTCTTCACATGTTTCCAATTAATGTATTAACGCTCTACATCGATAAGATAGACTATTAACTATATTCCCGTTGACTTGAACTATCTACAGTATGCAGTCTTCTTCGTAATGTTCCATATCAGTGCATGATTTTTTTTATTCCACAGCGGATAACGGAGCAGGTGGGTCTCCTATATGGTAAGAGAACACCGCCGCCCATGAACAGCCGCGCC
>DWCF01005855.1:0-13425 GCA_018230265.1 Delias oraia
TTTTCCGAACGCTGCCCATCCGAGTTGGATCCGTCGATTGACCTCCTTCTCGAAGCCGGACCTACCTAACTGGACAGGTTGCCCCAGGTAGACGTATTCGTCAACAACTTCGAGTGAGGCATTCCCAACTATAACCGATATAGGTGCGACAAGAGTTGGTAATTACGTAAGTCTGAACACTTTTAAGGAGTCAAAAATTTAATGTGCCTTTAACAGGCCGGTAACGCCTAATATATTTTTATATAGTTTTAGATAATATCAAAAAAACAACAAACCTCAGATATGTAGAAGTACGAAATAGGTGGGATATTGAATGCACTGCAATGCAAAATAGCGTGACTCCCTCCTGGTGAGAACATACCATTGACTTTATGACAAGCCGGCTGACTGCAAGTCATACATAGAATATTTCCGTTCTTTGCTGACCACAGCTGCCTTTGCCAAGGTGCATTCCCAGGCGACACAATGAAAAACACAGTGTCTGTCTTTTGGTTCCATCCCAGAATCTCCGTCACCGTTGAGTTTCCGGGTGTTAAGTCCTCAGTCTCTAAAGTGTCGAAGTTGAAACGTATGACGTGGAAAAATCGCTGCGAACCAAACAGAGCCGGTTGAATTTCCAACATTTTCGTTCCATTCTCGTCAAATAGCGGCTCGCGGATATCAATCCAGCCAGTTGGTTCCGTGTGCTCTTTAAGCACCGTGCAATTGTTTTTTTTAACATCGCAATTGACTAAGACACTAATACTCTGTCGTCTGTTGAGCCAAAGAGATAGAACGTTGTTGTCTGTTGGCCAGCTGACTCTGCCTAGTATGTGGTCTTCGCCGATGACGTCTACAGGTGCATTAATATGAATTGGCTCGCTATTATTGCCCTCTTGTAACTTGTATACTCGCAACGCTACGCTTGGGTTTCTCCGACCTGCCTAACAGTAATGGCATATTTATAAAATAATAATTAACAATCAATATAGGTTTTCTCAGAATAAAATGAGGAAAAATCAATATTTAAAATAATGTAATATTTAATAAAAATTAAAAATTGTTATTACATTATATATAGTTTTATAGGAAATATTATCATAATTCTTTTCAGTTTACTATATGCTTAACAATGAAACAGTATTTAAAAAGACTAACCTTAGGATATTTAAATTCGATCATTTTAGGATACAGATTTTCGATATCTTCCGGATCTCCGTAGAAGGGAAATACTGCGGAGTCAACAAGCGTATCATTATAAATGGCGACGGCCAGATATGATCCATTTGTTGAGAACCACATCGCTTTAGCAGCATTGAGAATTTCCTCTGTAAAATATACAACAAATGTTGGTAATTGTGAAACTACGTCTAGTTAGTTTTATTATTATTAATTTTTTTATTAAAATTTAACTGATTTAAAATCAATTTAAGTAGTAATATAATAAATGATTTTAGATGGCCATAAAACAGTGTTTCGCAATATTAATTTAGTATAATTCGTGATATATGTACCTACAGTATTTTTTTTAAATTCTACCTTCATATATCCAGTCAGCCGCCCCACAGTACACTTTTCCTGGTATACCCTCGGTGGTCAATTGTCTAACTTCTTCCGGTCGATTCGCATCAGATATATAGAAGACATTATTCTTTTCGACATATGCCAAAGAATTTCCTTTACCCCAAAGTGCTACTTGCAAATGACCTTTTCCTATCTTCTTTGTAGATCTATAATCATATTTGAAACAGCATTACAATTTATATAGACGTCTAGCTGGAGTGTTGGTATGAAATATTTATTTTAAAGACAACAATCTCAATACTGTACTAATTTAAGAGACTTAACTTCTTTTGCTTTCTTCTGTTAACACACTAATAGTTTCATATTACGGAATAATATTCACAGATATCATGGTTAATATTTTCATATAACATAAAAAAAATATGGAGTATCTATATTATTTTAACAACATCATCTACTTCAATTAGTTAAGGTAAAAAAAAATATATAATTTTGTCGCCATCACGGAATTGTCACACTACAATAGTTTTTGTATTTTTAAACTTGATTTAACTGAAGTGAGCTGAATAACATGTTTAATATATAATATACTTAGTTTCTAATATGTACGTTGTATGAGAAAGTATAAGCATTGTCTATGGTACCTTTTAAACTAGCCAATAGCTTGTAAATAAACAAACTATTGTAAATTTCGGTGTAAAAAATGAAAACCTATGAATTTCTCGTTGGTTCTTCTCGTAGAGGTATATCTTCCAAACAAATTTTAGTAATAATTGTACCTAAATCGACTTGCAAAAGTGTCCTATATACAGCTTATTTGAATAAATGCTTTTATATTCAAATTCAAATAAGCTATATATAATATGCTATATAATAATAGAAGATACACAAGTAGTAAAGATCTAATAGTGGAAAACTAACATCGCAATGTAGAAAGTACATGAATTACATTTCCAAGAGGATGGAGGAATTGATTTGTTGGAAATGAAAATCAAATCTATTCCTTAAAAAAAATCTTATTCTGTTTATATTTTCAATAGGCCGTTCACAGTGTGCATATTTTTCTATAAACTTCATACAAATGTCATTTTTCGAGATCCAACAAATTTTCGATAGTTAAAGTTAGCGTACCTAATCGATTCTATCCGTTCACGGTTTTAATTATAATGTAAATACATATTATTAGACTTACTTGCTTTCCAGATGGTAAATTGAATATTTCGCCAATGTTGAATATCTGTAAACCTTGAAAAAAAATTATAAAAATAATACGTCAACGCTATTGCTAACTATATTTGTGTAATTTTTTTTTTGTTTACAAATGCATAAGGAATTAACTACTATTTTCTCTTGGACTAGAGAGAATGACATAACCTTACACCCGTGGGAGAGCCATGGTGAAGCATATGCTGACGCACTAATTGGGCCGGCTCGTCCGAAGTGTTACCACGGCCTCACAGAATACTCAGGGTGAAACGGTACTTGTTCTGTGTTTCGCAGAGTGAATGAGGATATCGGAAACCGTTTAAAATGCCATTTAAGTGGCGTATAAAACCGGCAACACAACCAATTCACGGACTGTGGCTTGTGTCCATGGGTGGCGGTGTTCTCTTACCATACAGGTGACCCACCTGCTCCGTTGTCCGCGATACTATAAAAAAAGTCTTAATATGAAATGTCTAAGTGTCCTTTGGTATTATTTACTTATGAACATCCGGTACGGAGACTGTGAGAATAGATTCTTTAAAATGTAGTTTTAAAAACAAAAAGTGGATTAATTACAGAAAGCGATAATTATCTTTTCCATTTCACGCAGGTGATGAATTACCTCCAAGTAACAAGTATTTTATAGCTCTCGCTGCACGAATTTAACTAAAGTGACGTTTCCGCACTTAATTTCCTTTAAACGTTTGAACACATTTTATAGAAATTGTGTTCAAATATATATTTGTTACATGGTAATTTAATATGTTTCAATAACACACAAACAATTCATGTACAAACCTTTATTATATCCGAAATAAGTAGGAGATATTTTTGATCGTGAGAGAATGATGATACACCGTTGGGGATTAATTTTGCCTGTAAATATATTTAATTATTTATGTTTGTATTTAATAAATTATTACTTAAGTGGCGCATTCAAATGAATGGATTAATTAATTTAAAAAACGACGGGATATTTGAAGCACTTTACATTGGCGTAAATTTTAGTACAAAATTAAAAACTTAATAACAAAACATCTAATGGCAATTTACTTACCAAATCTGTTCGATTTAAAAGCTCTGTGAATGTGTCTGATACTACGTTGTATTTATAAATGGCGCCTGGTTCAGCTATTATTATATATTCGGAATCTAAAAAGAAAATAAAACAACATTTTAGTATAAAAGTGTAATTTTTCTCATGGGAGAGCCATGCTGAACCAAATGAGACCACACTAATTGAGCTGGCTCGTCCTAAGTGATACCAAGGGCTTACAGAATACTCAGCATGAAACGATACTTGTACTGTATTTCGCAGAGTGAGTGAGGATATCGGAAGCCTTTAAAAGTGCCGCTTAAGCGGCGTAAAAGCCGGCAACACAACCAATCCGCGGACTGTGGCGCGGTTGATCATGGGCGGCGGTGTTTATTTGTGGCTTATCATATATGATACCCACCTGCTCCTTTGTTCGCTATAGAATAAAAAAACATTTAATATAGAAATATATTTAGTTATGCTTTAAGGAAAAGCGTAACAATACGAATTATCTACTCATTTGAAATCGTGATATTTAGAAAATATTAAATTAATACACTCAACAATGAATTGACGGAATACAGTAAAACTATATTAATAAATGATTAACTGAAAACTTCTTTTTTAGTTCAGCTTCTGACTTCTGACTCTTCTGACTTGACTAATGACATATGACTCTTTTACGTAATAGCCTTGGAATGTGTCTTTAAATTGATGAATTATAGTTAACATTACTAAATTATTATTCAAGAGCATCACAAGGAACTCAGCGTTGCAAAATAAGTAATGGTGAAACATACACATAGAGATTATAAATTGAGGATTCACTTGTGACATGCGTACATACTGTGAGTACATAGCTTTGTTTTAGCAATAGGAAAAATGGGTTAGTAGCGCTCTTGGAGTGTTTGTCAATATTACTAGTACGCTTGGGAATTCGGTCGCATTTACAAATCACTTCAAAACAATTTAAATTCCGTACATACAATGGGATAAAAAGTCCATACAAACTTTAAATGTTAGAAATTTAGAGTAATAATCTTATTTATTATGTTTTCATAGAATAACATGAACAAACTCAATGTTACATTATTTTTTATGAGTATAAATTAAAGGTTAATATTACGACTACTACTGTAGAATGTGGAAAATCGACTAATATTTTGAAGGTAATCATTTTAATAAATAAAAAAGTGCTTAAAATTGTACCTACCAGATATCCATTCCACTGAAACACTTTCGGGTACAAAGTCAGGCTGTAGTGGCACCAATTCTTCTAAAGTAAATGTCTTTAAGGCCTTTTGACCGACAGCTTTAGAAGACAGAAGGCTCACCAGCACGATGAAAAAGAGGAACTTATTCAGTGGATTCATCTGAAATACATTATTAATCTATATTTTATTTTAGTATATCGGACAACGGAGCATGGAGTTCCTATATGGTAAGAGAACACCGCCGCCCATATACAACCGCTTTACAGTCCGCGCATTAGTTGTATCTCCGATATCCTCACTCACTCTGCGAAATACAGTACATGTATCGTTTCACGCTGAGTATTTCACGTATTAAATTAGAAATATTTAATTTGATGTATGAAATTATAGTACCTAGGTTTACTAAATCATACTATATCATGTGTTATAATAAGTAATAATAACGTAAAATATTTTACAGATATCCTCCATGGTTTTTCCTTTACTTTGTTTAATTGCAACGTAAACCTAACTAGGTTTCTCTTATGTTATTTCTTTCACAATAAAATTGATTTTTTTCCTTTTATTATGACAGTTTGGTATTTAATATAGCGATTTAAGTAGATAATAAATCGGAATTTTTCATTTTAAAAATAAAAATAAATAATTGTTTTTTTTTTAACAAATCCTCTGACTGCGCGACGTGATTAAGGTGTTGGCCTGGCCACCAATTCTTTCCAGAAATTTCTGTCTGGCGCCATTTGGATTAATGGTTATAGGGTTGCTTCCATAGCTTCCTGACCTTCCTGACCGCCCTGTCGCTCTCTTTCCTTCCACACAACTAGTAATAATAAACCTTTCCAGACTGACTGGCTCTCGCCTGACCGTGTGTCCGAAGAACTCTGATGACTGTCTACCTACAGATTGCTAAAAGCCATATTGTTATATTCAACTGTTTGAGGATTGACTCGTTTGTGCGAAGTTTCGTCCAGAATATATTCAGCATACTGCGCTACCACCATATTTCGAACTCTTCAATCCTCAATCTCACATTCCCTTATAGTGTCCAGGTTTCAAAAACATAAAAAAGATAGAAAATATGAACTGCTGCATTATATTCATTTTGATGTTGCGGCTAAGGCCCCTTTCCTCCATCATCGTCAGCCTATTAAAGTCCACTGTTGGACATAAGCTTCCCCCAAAGACGCCCACCTATTCCGATTTTGAGCGATCTGGATACAGCAGGTATCCGCGACCTGTATGAAATCGTCTTTCCATCGCGTGGCGGGACGTCCTACACTACGTTTTCCGGTACGCGTTCGCCACTCGAGAACCTTTTTTCCCCATTGGTCGTTTCCGCCATAATTGCTCCAAATAACACATAAAGAAGTCAAAATTCGACACTTAGAATATAAAATTAAGGTTTAGAGAAGTTTTCTATTGGCTCATTTACTCAGCATTTCTATAAATATACATCCTTATATTGTATGCAAACAAATCAAAAAGTCTTAGACATTAATGACACTTAACAGCAATAGGAATCAAAAATCAATCATGAAATAATATTCAGATTGTTTCTATTGAATTTGAATCTAACTACTCTTGTTTTGTTATTTTTTATGGTGTACCGTTTTTATGGTAGAGCAGGTGGATCTCCAATATGGTAAGAGAACACCACCACCCATGGAAAACCGTGTCATAGTCCGCACATGCTGTTTTTCCGACTTTTTACGCCGATTAAGTAGTATTTTTAAAGAGCCTCCGATATCCTCACTCACTCAACGAAATACTGTAGAAGCACCGTTTCAAGTACAATCATTTCACGCTGAGTATTCTGTAAGCCTGTGGCATCACTTCGGAGGAACTGACCCAATTAGTGCGGCAGCATGGCTCTCCCACGGGTACCAAAGTATTAAGACACTCGCTCGGCCACTGTCAAGCCTTTCCAGAGACTAAATCAATAATAAATTAAACTATAATTTACAATTGTCGGGACCGGGATTCGAACTCGATATCTCCCGCTTCGTAGTAAACTTAATAAACCATTTAGCTAAATTAAACTAACCGCAAAGATTGATACTTTAATTTTATTCCATACAATAGACTACAACAGATTTTTCCATAAATTGTAATGTTAAAACTGGCTTTTATTTTTCGACCCGTTGTTAAATAACATAGCTTGTTATTCGGAAAGATATAAGTGGCTTTTTATATGTTATGACATAATAATTGTTATAATTCGTGATAATTAAATCGAGTGGGACTTATTTATACTATACGTCTAGTGGTTCTGGCAGATGTCATCCTGCCCGGTAGGTACGCCACTAACCAAACCCGAAAAACTGATACTTTAAAAATATACTCTCCATTTTTGTAGTTGGATAAATAGTTTCCTATGTTCTTCTGATTCTAAGAAATTTTACCAAAATCAGTTGAGCTGTTTTGAGGTATAAGTAGTGTAACTAACACGATTTTCTTTTATATTTATAGACATATATATAATATCAAAACAACGTATAAAAAAATAAACGCTTTCAATGAGTACAAAATTAGTAAAATGAAAAATTAATTCAGCAGTTTAATATTACATTTTGTGGCTGCATTTTAAAAATATAGATTCTAAAGTTATCTCTATAGTATTATAGTAATATTCATTAATCTATCTGCTATTATAGAGCACTGTCTCTATAGATTATGATTATGATTAAGTATTTACATATCCTTTAGGTCGAGGATAAGAAGTAGAAATAAACTGTCTTAATATACTGTAATTTCGCTTAAGGTTTTATTAAACACGAATTCCATAGCGAATAATAAATATTGTATATTTATCTTGCTAACCATTTTACGTGCGCAGAGGTCGCAGTACGATACTAATGAGTTAAGTGGCTCAACTAGTCATCACAGCACACATACAATTTCACTGAACACAGCACAACCACTGCATGCGTCTGCGCACTGCCGACTACTGAACGATACTAATCTACCCAGCTGATAATCACATCGCGAATATTATTTGATGGAACTCTTTAGGACGCTACTATGAATTGATGAATGACGTAGTTCTTAGATTAAGACAAAGTTTAGACTGATTTTTTATAATAATAAAATTTTCAGCCTCAATTTAGTTTACAATATTATATAATGAACATTAAATTTAAAAAACATTTTAATTTAATTTAAACGGCATTTAAACGGTTGCTGATGTTCTTAATATATAGTGTAGATTTATTTACGTTTAAATCTTTATACTTACATTATTATTGTTATCATGATGTTTTTTAATAGATAAAAATGATGGTTTCATTATGTATTAAAACATTTTCATGCAAAATTTATGCTAGTAAAGGTAAAAATAGCAATTATAGTAATCATACCTGTGGGAGAGCCATGCTGAAGAATATTCTGACGTGCAAATTGGGCCGGCTCGTCCGAAGTGATACCATGGGCTCACAAAAAACTCACCGTGAAATGGAAGTTGTACTTGAAACGGTACTTCTACTGTGTTTCTCTAAGTGAGGATATTGGATGTCCTTATTAAAAATGCTGATTAAGCGGCGTCAAAAGCCGGCAACACAATCGATGCGTGGATTGTGGTGCGGTTGTCCATGGGCGGTGGTATTCTCTTACTATATAGGATTCTCGCCTGCTCTATTGTCCGCAATAGATTTTAATGAGCAAAAGATTTCAATATTTGCTTAAATGCGACGTCATTTAACACTGACTTGAGATTTTAATGAGGCTAGATATTTATTTGAATGTTAAAATTTTCATAATTCTAAAGGGTCTAAAGAAGATTCCAACAAGCAGAAATAACCCAGCCAAGGTATAATCAACTTCTTTGTATGCAAAATAGTTTATCCCTTCCAATCGTAAACCCAGTAGCACATATGCAAACAAAATCGAAATAAACATTTCATTATAGTGTTTTAAAATTTAAAATGTAAATTGAAACAGTAAAAGTTTTCCACTGACAAATTTAAAAATAGGTCTACTCAAAAACAAAATGGAAAATTTGATTCTATATTTAAGATTGAAAATATATACGTGATTCATCTTTAAGTTTTTCCCCCATTATGAGACATAGTATGTTGTTTACTATTCGTCGCGTCACTTATATTCAGTAATAACAATTTTAAAAGTTAAATTGTGTTCTGGATCGTGACTCCTACATCCATTCAAGGACTGTTTTTATAGTGTTAAAAATCTCGGCGAGCCTACGGCTAGCCAAAAAGTCCGCGAGAAGCTGTAGAGGCCTTATACCGACAGCGATAGTCAATTCAAAAAAAAAATAGTGTTACAATAGTTTTATCTATTTTTATGTATGACTATCTAATCTAAAAACCATAAGAAGACATAAAAATGTTTACGGTAAAAAAATACATGCAATGTAAATTAGAATCTAATTATTAGATTACCGGAACTCCACGCATAGTGCTTCTAAATCAAAATCTTGTAAAATGTTTGAATTTAAAAATGACGTGTTAAATCCAACTTCATGACGTAAAATGGAGTAATAAATTGATAAGCACCCTCTTGGTTATATAATTTATGAATTATAATATGTACTAGAAATTTGGCTTGTTTTAAATAGCAAATCCTCGTGTGCACAGGGTTGTCTGATCGGTGAGAGGAAGCCAATCACCTCGTCAGTAGGAGGTCGATGCGCTATATGAGATAATATCAGAGTCAACAGGTTTTACTGGCTTTGTTAAGTCTAAACAGTTATTTAATAATATATAACGTTTCCCGTGGCGACAATCCAGACCACACACAATTTATATCACAACTTGCATAAAAAAATGAACCTTTACAATATATTACATAAGTTAATGTTATGTTTTAGCACCCGTGGGAGAGCCGGCTCGTCAAAAGTGATGCCACGGGTTCACAGAATACTAAGCGTGAAATGGTAATTGTACTTGAAACGGTGCTTCTACTGTGTTTCGCCGAGTGAATGAGGATACCGGATGTCCTTAAAAATTTCGCGTAAGTGGCGTACAACCAATGCGTGGACTGTAGCATAGTTGTCCGTAGACATGTTCTCTTATCATATAGGAGACCCACCTGCTCCGTTGTCAGCTATACCATAAAAAAACAAAGTACCGGTCTTAAAATCTTAATTTCAATAAATATCAAATTAACTATACATGTCTTTTATTTTATTTTATATAGGTTTTCATATGTGAATTAATTATTAAATTTTTTAGACTGAAGTTACTATAGTTTTTATTAATTTTTACGACAGAGAGAGAATTTTTATAAATAGATATGATGTTATTTATCTCATATTTGTGCCATGGGAAACTACGTACTATTTCTATACATCATTTAAAATACATTTTATATTAACTGACATGTATTATTCATGAATCCTTCAAAGGTAGCAATACAAATATTTTGCAAGGTTTATTAGTTGACATCAACCATTGAACAAAAACGTAGATATTAAGTATTCAAATGTCGTTTTGTTACGCTCTGATTCCTATTATGCAAACTATTTTTTAAGTTCTTTAACGCTGTGTGACCTCCAAATTAAATAACAATTAAGACCGCCACCAAGTTCCTTAAAAAAACACTTAAGACACTGAGAGTGGTAGTTATAAAATGTGTAACAATAACTTTCTTTTTTTTGGTATAGCGAAGAACGGAACATGTGCATCTCCCATATGGTAAAAGAACACCATCGCCAATAGACAACCGTGTCATTGTCAGGGCACCGGTTGTGTTGCCGGCATGTAACGCCTCTTAAACGGCATTTTTAAACACAATAGAAGCACCGTTTCAAGTACAACTACTATTTCACGTTGAGTATTCTGTGAGCCCGTGGTATTACTTCGGACAAGCCAGCCCAACTAGTGCGTCAGCATATGCTTCAACATATGCTCCCACGGGGGAAAGCTATAATAAATAACTTGCACATGTAAAAAAATATACTGTATGTATATGTTTGACAGAAGACGAATTTTGAAAACAAATGTCAACGAAACAGTAAAATAATTTAATATTCATACAAACTAAAAATAAAATATTATCTAAGTATTACTTTATACCTAAATATAAATTAAAAATATATTATGTACGAATGATATGCTATTCATCCGAATTTTATCTAATAAAAATTTCAGTGAACAAAATGTTTCATTTTGTCAAAAAACGTAAATATAATTAAATTGTGTTGAGTTATTGAGTAAACATTATTATAGTAATTAATTTTAATTGATTCAGTTAATAATTGATAAAGTATCCTTATCGTTACAACTTTATGTCCCGTTGACCTCAGAATTATAGATTCTTACATAAGATGCTGATAATAGTAAATATTTTATAATGTTTTATTTAGAACTTAACTTATATAATTAAAATATTATTGAACTGTGTGTGTAACTTGAAAAACAAATTCAAAAGTTTAACCATATTATATCTATGGTATTTATTCTTTGGGATACCTACCACGACAATAAGAGACACTCAAAGTTGTTTCTGATACTAACAGACCCCTCTTAATAAATTAGGTTAGCCAAAAGTAGGACGAGGTATATAAATAATGGATCTTCTTAATTGAGTTCTTTTTGGGAATTACCTTATATTCCTAATTGATAGCTATCGTAAGAGATAAATTTATAGCAATTACGGTTAATATAACAATAAGTTAAAATATCATTTAATAAGATATTTATCTTTCTTATGGATCTCTTAAATTACACAATAATTTTTAAAATATCTGCTATTTTACTATTAATTTACATATGTTGAATTGCTGATGACGGATATCTAACATCTATATAACATTTTAGCCTAGATAAAAATTACAATTCAAGTACATATTCATGATTCGATGTTATCGGTTGCTTTAGAACAATTTTTGTTTAATTACGGCGTTGGAAAACTTGATTCGTTACATTCGATTTTAATTCAATCGACTAATTCATACGTCTTTTCCAATACTGTGACGTAACGATTGACATCGCACGTGTAGCCATTATGCGAACGTGAATTCGTTACACAACGCTTTAATACAACTCAATATAACTCTCGCTTACGAAGGCTCAGCTCACAAAGTATAAAACTAAATTTTAAAAAATCCTATAAAATAAGCATATTGTAAAAAATCACATATAGCCAACAGAATTATTCCATTACGAATTATATTATTTATACAGAAATGAACAAAATAAACGATTTCGTAAACCTTCACAGAATACTCAGCATAAAACGGTACTTGTACTGTGTTTCGTAGTGAGGAATAGGAAGCCCTTAAAATGCCGCTTAAGTTGCATAAAAAGTTGGCACCCAATGCGCGGACTGTGCTGCGGTTGTCCACAGGCGGTGTTCTCTTACCATATAGGAGACCCAACTGCTCCGTTGTCCGCTATACTATAAAAAAACCTTTACGTGATACTATAAATAAAACTGATCACCTATATTCATTATAGCTTGTCGGTAGAATAATTATATAATACAACTCGATGAAAGAAACAACGTTTTAATCTATTTCTAAGCGTATACTGTTTTTCATTAAAATGGGGCAAAAAAGCTTGTGATTGCAATGAAAATGAAAATCAATCGCCAACAAGAGCTAAACTATGAGGAAGTTGTATTCGTTCATATTGTTAGTTAATATTATATTGTATAATCGTGATCTGTGAGACTCCCTTTCACTTTTGTCGGGCGCCAACCTCTCGAATTGATGCAAGTATTGCGTACATCGGATGTATGGGTAGAGCCCAGTCATAGTATAGACACAATCAGTATGTTTTTTTTTGTTTTTTTTTTATTTATGGTATAGCGGACAACGGAACAGGTAAGTGGGTCTCCTATGATGTAAGAGAATACCACCGCCCGTGGACAACTGCGTCATGAACCGCGCATTGCTGCTGGCTTTTTAGGCCACTTAAGCAGCATTTTTAAGGACCTCAAATATACTAACTCATATAGCGAAACATATTAGAGGTACCGTTTCAAGTACAACAACTATTTCACGCTGAGTACTCTGTGATCCCGGTAACTCTTATATATATATATTAGTATAAGAACCCGGTAACTCATGGCTTCATGGTAAACTTTTAAAACTATTTAGCTACTCTCTTAATGTTCAGATGAAAATTTAAATACGTCATTTAATAATGTAACTCTGAACCTATAGTCCGTATTATTCTATAGAAAACAAGGTAAACTAACCAAGTCAACCAATTTCGATGTTTAAGGAGTTTTTTGTTACAACGAGTGACGTTCTAAACAGTTTACACTGCATATTACCACTTACTTCTAGATTGTATTACCTTGTTACTGTCTGGTACCAAATATGAATAGAGCAAAAAGTTTCAAAGTATACATGTATCATGTATAAATTAACATTTTTTGTTTCACAAATTTTTTTTTGGGTAGAAATACGTTTTCAGTGTTTTTATTAATTATGATATACATAATATCGGAAAGACGATCTCATGAAGGTTGCGGGCAACCGCTGGATCCAGATCGCTCAAG
>DWCF01005856.1:0-13424 GCA_018230265.1 Delias oraia
GTATGCTCGTATATTGAAGTTGTATTTGTTTGGAAATACATCAGGCAGGTTCCCCTGAATAGTGCTCAGCACAGATTGCTTTAAAAACGCTCAGTTGTGGAATTCCAAATATTGAAGTGATACAGATGAAAATAAATCTTTCTATTTTAATACTGAAGGGATACATCAATGGAAAATGTGTTATTTAAGTCTATGTAATCTAATTTATCATGTTTTTTTGAAATAGAAGATAATCTACTTTGTTTTATATTAAAAAATATTATTTGCAAAAGAAATTCTCAAAAGAGTATTTGTGTCTCGGGAGTTTCTATAAGATTTCTCCTTGACCCTTAAAAAGCTTTTATGTATAATTTATGATTAAACTTATCGGAACAGCAAACAACAACAAAATATTAGCAAAACCGACATCTGTGTAAATTTTGAAATGAAATTACTTCCAACAACAATCGTTCTAATTTTCTCCAAAGGTCGACATATATTCAAATGAATATGTCTAATTAAATGTAGTATAGGTACCCTGCAAGTAGTTATAAACTTTAGGTAATGGCGGCATCCGGTTCAAATTTTTCATAATTTCATAGTTCATTCGATTTCATAAAATGTATTCACTCATTTACTTTAAAAACAATGCTTATTTCTGTAAAATCTAGGAATATTTTGTATGAAATAAGGTGTAACTTTCTCTCGAATTCCGGGCGGAATAAAAGTTCTCGATTCGATAAAACTAGTAACCGCTGCATTGAATGTAATTTCATATAGAAATAAAGTTAAGGTGTATCTATTGTATGTATATTATTACTTTTTCTAAAACTTGGCAGACAAATGTAGAATACGTGGTGCACCGCCCATGGACTCTTCTAGCCAAGCAGTATTTGGTTTCTTCTCACAACATCCCTTTAAAAACTCTCAGTTGAGAAACGAAAAACATGGAGTTGTTACGGATGAAACTTTGCCATTTTTATTTTCTCCAGAGATAGCAATGGTCCACGTATATATTTTGTTGCAAAATGGGTTTGAAGTGATGTAAAATATAAGTCCGACTCAACGGAGAGATTTGGTATAAGACGTCATTTGAAATTTAAATTTCGAACGAAGGGAAAAGCAAACTACATTACAGAAGCTCACAAATTAGGAATTTTCTACAAAATTTCCTATTTTCATCACGTTATTTTGTTTCATAACAATAGAATTAGCACACTAACTTTAATAATATCACAAATATAGAGTTATTGTTTGCATTGTATGTTCAATCCCTTGAATTATTCAGGAAAGTTTTAGAATAATTATCCTTATATAGTTTTTAATTTGTTATAGTGTGATTTTTTAATGCTTTAGCGGGCAACGAAGCAGGTGGGTCTGCTCATAGTAACAGAACATCGCCGCTCATAGACAACCACGCCACAGTTCGTGCATTGGTTGTGTTGACGACTTTTTACGTCACTTAAGTGCAATTTTTAAGGGCCTGCAATATCTTCCTTCATTCTGCGAAACACAGTAGAAGCACCGTTTCGAGTACAATTACTATTTCATGCTAAGTATTCTGTGAGCCCTTTCTCGCTGCATGATAGAATTATTAAACCACTAGGCTACGAGGCTCTCAATACGCTGTTATAAGTATGATGTCAAAAAATCTCAATTATTTTATTCAAAATAAAATAGAAAATGCCATTTTTTGAACGTCAAATTTGGATTGTAATTCACAAGTTGTTTGTGATGAAAGAATAAAAGGCGAAAGTGACTGACAGCAACAGATCAAAACAGACGGCAGATAATAATTAGATTTTAAACCTATTTAACGGTTACATTTATGTATATATATATGTAACCTTCAAATGTATATATATATAATAATTTGAACAAAGTCTGTTATGTAAGTACTTGCTAGTATTACATAATATCGATTTCTTTACACGCTACAACGGTAAACTGGAAAATACATTTGTATACAAAGTTCAGGTAAGGCACGTATCATGTTTATGCTATGATTTGTGAGATAACGTTCCAAACAGCATATGTGTACCATACTAGTAATAAACAAATATTGCGTATAAAGCGATTTTATTGGCTCTTTTGTATATTCGAAGAATATCTTACTATTTTTTATTGTATAGGCGGCAACGGAGTAGGCGGGTGTCTTCTGTAGTAAGAGAGCCTCGTAACTAAATTGTTTTAAAAGTGTACCATGAAGCGAGAGATATCGGGTTCGAATTACGGTCCGGACAAATTATAATTTAATTATTAGAGTAAAGGTACTTCTACTATGTTTCTCTGAGTGAGTAAGAATATTAGAGGCCCTTAAAAAGCCGATTAAGCGGCGTAAAAAGCTGGCAACACAACCAATGCGTAGACAATGGCGCGGTATCCATAAATTTTTATAGTAGTGACCGGGGATCGAACCGGATACATCTATCTTCATGGTAAGTTTATGGGAACTTAGCTATAAAGCTGTCAAACTTTATATTTATTTTATAGAATTGCCTAAATATCATTTCTGTTAGTAATGGTAACAGATAAATATCTGCTCTCTGTCATAAATAACTGCGCCGTAATCCGCGCTTCAGTTGAGTTGCCGGGTTTTTATGTCGCTTAAGCGGTATAACTTGGTGAGATTACTGTACCCTCATTTAATTTACACAGTACATGTACTATTCTACATTTGGTATTCTATGAGTATCATTTTGGATGAGGCTTTTAGTGCCTTAACATATGCTTCAGTATGGCTCTCCCATACTAGGTTTTTTAGGGTTATTCCCCTCGGGAATAACCCTAAAAAAACCGGTGTATGATAAATTATATTACCATTAAAGAGCTTTTCAATTTTTTTTATAATAACGGTGGCAAACAAGCAAGAAGCTAACCTAGAGCAAGCGATCCTCCATCCATGGACACCCCTAGCCCTTGCGGAGCCGCAGGTGCGTGGCCAGCTTTTAAGGAATATGTACGCTCTTTTCTTAAAGTTTACCAAGTCGTATTGGTTTGGTAATACCCCTGCGGGTAGCTGATTCTACATACAGGTAGTGCGCGGCACAAAATGACGTAAAAAACGCTCAAACTGTTAACTATTGCTGCAAGAGCATTGCCGTCTGTTTAGAGATAGGTACACCCTGTTTTACTTTTTTTTAACAGTCGCTTCTTTAACAATACAGTAATCGTTGAATCGTCCAGTCTATCTGCAGTAATTTACGCACTAAACACCATTGAGAAAGTTTTATTTATTAAATAATGAAATCATGAGAATCCTGTCAACTATTCATTGATGTAATTACCATTTATTACCATATAAGTTATCTTAAACTGACGGATTTTTAATACATTTCTTGGAAAATTCACCTTTTGAACTCTCCGACAAGATAAGGTATATTTATAACAGAATTACTCTTCGAGTAAAGCTTTAGTGTTCATATTTTCGTGTTCTATTTAATAAGCTCAGATATTCGCTGGATTTCAACTAAATTCTATGTATTTTCGACGTAACAGGAATTTTTGGTGTCTAAAGACAAATGATGTACAGGATAAAGCGAGTTTGTTTAATAAAATTGTACAATTATTATTGTAAAATGTTACATATTGCGTCATAAATCGTGGGTTTGAATCTCTGAGAGATAATTAAAGTTTTATTTGTCTAGATATGCCTGAACACCTACTTGGCTGGAAAGAGTATGTGAAGAAGATCTTTAAATATTTTTTCTTATGGTATAGCGGACAACGGTGCAGGTGGGTCTCCTATATGGTAAGAGAACACCGTCCACACACAACCGCACCACACTGCGCGCAATGGTCGTGTTGCTGGCTTTTGACGCCGCTTCAGCGGCAATTTTAAGGACCTCCGATATCCTCACTCTGCGAAACACAGTACAAGTACTGTTTCACTTGTCAGTATTCTGTGTTTTATATTAGTTTTATTATACTAAAAATTAATATTAGTTCCAAAAACGTTTTTAATGATACTATTTATATTTATATGTAAACATCTCCAGTTTCTAATATTAATGCATGAAATATTATACACACAGTAAAAAGTTGACTCGGCTAAGTTTTTTGATACTCTATTATTCTTAGATCTGGACGTATTCATGATCTGTGTATAACTTTAGCTTGAAAGACATAAGAGACATTTTTGTTCCTACGTGAAATTTTTGACTTTGAGACGCAAAAATGTGTTCTTTTCCTCTTGATACTGGATATCATTTTGACTACGGGTTCAAGCGGGCTTCACTGGGTTTAAAATAAATAAACCAAAGGCTTCTCCATAAACATTTATTATTATAATATATCTTTTTTCCATATCATATTATTCTTAATTAGCTATCGTCACCTTTAGAGCGACACATAGAAACTACATACAGAAAATCTAGTAGGCTGCAAACTATTGCCCCCTTAATGAGAGCCGCGTAAAGTACGTTAAAGATTCGTTAATTAGATTTATACTTTGACACATTTATAGACACATTAAAAATCTATGTTGCCAATCGCAAATAGAAATGGCGGTACTATATAAAGGCTTATTGTAGAGTCCTTCACCAAGTTTCCATTAGTCTCTTATGACTAGGACATTTAAAAGTTAAAGTCACTATAAAGCTACTCCATAGACATAAGTTTACCATCAATTAGCGAAACTACGTTAACTCTACATACATACATAGAAAATGTAGCACAGGGCTGCGGCTGGAGGCGGGTGCTAGGGGAAAGAAAAGAAACAACTAAATCATCATTCACCCGCCTCTGCGGCAGTCCGGGCTGATCGCGCGAGCTTCGTGGCTTAACGGTTAGACAATAAGGCTGGGTGATTGCCAAACCAGGTAAGCGCGCTCGCACGGTCAGATGCAGTGTGAAATGATAGTAAAAGTGGTCCGAATTCCCTATTACAAGTCGGAGATATGAAAAGAAACGCAACGGGTCCAGATAGAGGTCATATTCGGTCGGTCAATTGTTGGAATTATATCGACTGCTGTGCACGGTGGCCATTTGAGTTTACATCCAATGTTCATTGGATGTAAGTTCACGTGGATTTAACCGTACACCGCAGTACTATAGGGTCGTTGGAGCTATCCCCATTTCTGGAAGAGGCCCATGCGCTGGCAGCGACAGTTGGAGCCCCACAGGTTGCAGCGGCATGAGGAAGAATGGCAGCAGTCGCCGGGTCGATGGTCGCAGTTTCCGCCCCGGCGGATACACGCGCGCCTGAAAACGTAGATCAGCGACGATCGTCTGAAACCATCACCGAGTAGCCTAAGGACTGATATTTGGGGTGAAAATATCAATCTTAGGTTTAAAACTACGGAGAAAAGGCTTGATTGGAACTATATAGTTAGTTTATTTTATTATTATATTTTTTAGTTTTACAAATATATTTAAAGAAAAAGATATTTCTTAATTTGACCTTGGCCGCGTTTAGCGATGTCATTATATTTGAACAAAATGTCATGTTGACAATGAACTTGTCTTAGCAGGTTTAATTAAAAGAAGAGATATTTTTTTATTATGAACACGAATACCATAAAGAAAAGAACTAAAATAATGTAATTATAATATTATATGCCTGTGCAATGTGTTACATTAAAACTGTGTAAAGAGATAAACTCTTTAGTCGCTTCTTACACCTAAAATAATATTGTACAAACTTTTTATTGTGCAGTATTTTTTCTTGTAGGAAATGTTTCAATACTACCCCTAAATGTAAAAAATATTGTACAATGAGATATAATGTGCAATATTATTGTAAAAGAATGCAGCGCCTAAGACTCCGCTTTTTGCATTACTCACTTGCCAACATCTTGCAGAACCTGAAGGTCATTGGGGTCGTCTTCGTAATCGGGGCCATTTATTTCGATGTCATCATCGCCTGAGAAGTGAAAATTCATTTACAATAGTGTGTCAAAACTGAGACAAATTTAGACAAACTCTGTAATGCGATCGCCCAAAAAGATTTATGACAGTAAAATTGTTTTATTCACTTTATAATTTTGACAATTAATTGAATTAATTCAAGGTAGAATGATCATTAAAATTTATTTTAATAAAATTTTATGATATTTTATTATATATTGTTTATATATTTTATTATTTTATACTATTGAATAAATAGTAAAATTGCTATAATAGTTCCTATAATAAGCATTCATAATAAGCGGTCATTTATTAATAAGCAGATACTGGTATTAGGGTCACTACTAAATGCCTTGTGAAAACAACATATTATACCATATCATCTAGATACAATTTATCTAACTTAATGGAAGCTTAACTTGAAATAATGTCTCCAATTTTCTGTTATAGTCTCATGTGTATATGTTATAAAAGCGACAAAAATTGAGAAAAATCCTAGTGGCACAATGCGTAAGCTGTATTATTTTACAAACAGATAATATACACCGCCCATTCACACGTCAAGTCAAATATTCATATGTAGACTTTTAGTTTATTAAAACGAGATTATATTTTTTTAGGATAGAACGCTAACGGAGTCGGCGAATCTCCTTTGTGGTATCTTACCGCCGGCCATGGACATCCTCATCAAATCTTTGCTTTAGCATATTGCCGATTTGTTATGGCGCTTAAACGGTATAAAAATTTCACCCGTAGGAGAGCCATGCTGAAGCACTTATTGGGCCTGCTCGTCCAAAGTAATGGCACGGGCTCACAGAATACTCAGCGTGAAACGGTACTTGTACTGTGTTTCGCAGAGTGAGTGAGTCAAATGCCGCTTTAGCGGTGTAAAAAGCCAGATACACAACCAATGCGCGGAATGTGGCGCGGTTGTTGATGAGCGGCGGTGTACTCTTAACATATAGGAGACCCACTTGCTCGTTGTCCACTATAGAATAAAAAAAAATTCAAGGGCCTCCAGTATTACCACTCACTCAGCAAAATAGTACAAATACTTTCTGTGAGCCCGTAATATCTCTTTCGACAAACCAGCATATGCTGAAGCACGGTTCAGCATGGACCTCTCACGGTGGGAAGATATTTTTTATACAATCAACGTATAACTTATATTTAGAATATTTACCATAAATTTCCATTCTTTCCAATATTCCGTTCAAACACATTTGATACGTACTTATTAAATCGAGACCTCATTGATATTCACTCCTGCTACGGTAAATACATTCTCGATAGACAATATAATAATCCGCTTGCTACGAGCTTTGTATCGGGACCCGATAGTAAATTTGAAAGGTCCTTATAAATGCTATGGAAATTTAACGACTCCTTAGAATATCGAAATAGGTTTTACTATAGGTTTACATGAGAGCCTCGTAGGTAAGTGGCTTTACTACCACGAAGCGAGATATAGGAGGTTCGATCCCCGGTCCTAATGTAAATTTTAAATTTGGAATTGATATTTGGACTCTGAAAGGGCTTAGCATTGTTTGGGCAAATTTATCCTTATAGAACTTCCTTGGAAATTTGTTGATAAATACCTGGATCGATGTAGGTTGCGTGGACGCAATGGTTAGCCAGCACGGTCACCGCTAGCACCAGCAATAACGCGCTTGCGCGCGTCATGCTTGCTTCGCTACAACCGCTGCCAATCTGTAATCAATTAAATATTTACTATATAGTAGATAACGGAGCAGACTAGTCGCCTTTATGGTAAGAGATTATAGGTGCTTGTGGTCAATCAAGCCACAATCATACTTTTTAAAATACATAGCGGACAACGGAGCTGTGCCTATAACCTAACGGTCACCTATATGGTAAGATCACACCATCGCCCATGAACAACCGCGCCACAGTCCTCACATTGATTGTCTTGCCGGCTTTTAAGTCGCTTAAGCGGCCATTTTAGGGCCTCTGATATCCTCACTCACTCTGCAAATACAGTACAACTACCATTTCTCGCTAAGTATTCTGTGAGCCCGTGGTATCACTTTGAACGTTCTGGCCCAATTAGTGCGTTAGTATATGGCATGGCTTTCCCATATTTTGATGTTAACGGCTATTGAACGCAATTTTGTATTGTATAGAGAGCAATGGAGCTGGAAAATCTCCTCTATGGCAAGTGATCACCACCGCCCATGGACAACTGTACCACAGTTGTCAATGGGCGGTGGTGATCACTGGCGCTTAAGTTGTGTTGGCGGATTTTTATGCCGCTTTAATGGTGTCATTTTAAGGGTCTCCTCCCTCAGCGAAACACAGTAGAAGTAAAGTTTCACACTGGTGTTGTGTGAGCTCGCAGTCTCACTCCAGTTAGATTGGCGTCAATTAGCGTCATCATATGTATAAGCATGGCTATCGCGAGGATAAACGTATGTAGTATGTATAACATAATTTCTATGTGGAATCAACTTCTTGCAGAGGTAAACAATACGACTTAGGGGCCTGCAAAAAAATAGCGAACTATCCCATAAAGGCCGGCAACGCATCCGGCGCCAAGGGGTGTCCACGAACGGAGGACCGCTTGTCCTAGGTGAGACTCATGCTTGTTAACAACCATTTCCGTAGAAATGAAAATAAATGTATAAAGATAGACTTTAGGTCCTATACTATAGACTTCTACTATAAACTATAGGCATATATATATACCTTAGGCACATCACACCAATAATATGCCATGCCATCACGACGAAATTATCGCCGATAACACAGCGGTGCGTGGAGTTATTACTGCTTATAGGCAGTTAAGGGTATTAATAAGCACTTAGAAGATTAGCTCTGGGAATTTCAAGTCTCCTTCACCAGTTTTATATTCGGGACTGCTCATTTAGTGTGCAGGGGGATGCGATAAAGGTAAATAAATTATACAGACCATTTATTATTATATTAAAGTGAAAATACTATCTATGTGACGGTATTATCAATAAAAAATTCTTAAACGTCGAGGCAGAATACGAAATTTTGTCCCGAACACCTAAATCATTTACGTTCCACAAGTGAGCTTTTTAAAATTATCTGTTATATATTTCTGTGGATCCAGCTGTAAAAAAATACTTCCCTTAAAGATTGGCAACGCATCCTTGACTCAACTAGGGCTAAGAGTGAGGTTCTTCTACGTTTATCTCTTGTATTATGTAGTGAAAAAAACTTTTTGCAGAAAAATTGTTCAGTACTAATGTTATTCTTAATCACCATCATCATAATCATTTCTACTGTAGGACGTCCACTGCTAGATATATCCCTTTCGGACCCTTTCGGACCTCCACGCATACCTATCGGAGGCGCCCTACTTCCAGCGTCTTGCGGCGACCTTTGTAAGATCGTCTGTCCACCTTGTGGGTGGACGTCCTACGCAGCGCTTGCTGGTCCGTTGTCTCTACTCTAACTCTTTTAATTCTATTATATCTATTCTTAATAATGATTCCATATTGATGAATAGATTCCACATCTGAACAATTGTTCTATTTTCTCCATTGAAGCTTACAAAAGTGTACAAATTAAATTACTTTAGGTATCTAGATTGGGTTAAAAGAAGGAAAATGTGAGTTACTTTAGGCTAAAAGATATTAGCTTTCAGGGCAAGTGGACTGAACAAACGCGATAGAATAGTATAACAAAAGATTCTATGAAATCGTATCTTTTACGAGAATCCACAAATGTTATATACGACTTTACCGTTATTGGCCTTTGGTTTAAACATTAAATTAAAACTACATAAATATTGTATTCAAACGGCGTAAAAATTATATAATTATAACATATATATTATTAGCAACCATCTCGAAAACATCGGCACCGTACAACTCCGACGCCGCCCTGATCCTGTCTCATATAAGCTGGCGTAGCTAGCTGTAGCGGCATAAGGCCTCTACAGCTCCAAAAGTCCGCGTGAAGCTGTAGAGACCTTATGCCGACAGCGATAGTCAATTCCAAAAAAAAGGCTCTCTCTCTTTGACCGTCGTGCATTCCACTGTACACTTTTCTCCTACTACGCTTCCCGTAATGTTGTTGTATTCACTAATAATTGTGCTTGTATTGTAAAGTGTAGAGTCATTTAAGTTTTTAAACTCAAATCAATAAATATTTTATCAATGAGTCGTGTAAATATAATTGTACCCATCGGCGTCCTGTTTAATTCGGCTCACTATATATACATATTATATATAAAATTATATAATATTGTATTAAAAATATTCGCACATGGGCGGCGGTTATCCCTTACCGTTATGGGAATACTCCATACTCCGTTATACCTTAAAACATTACTCTTAAATACTCACTTCAAAGAAATATGACACAAATGCTATTCATATTTCAATGTACATCATTTTTTCTAAATTTATATTTCACGTATCAACGCCACCGCAGCTAAAGATTTGACCATTTTTAAGTACCAACTATATATCTCCTTTTTTATTCAATAGCGGACAACGGAGCAGGTGGGTCTCCTATATGGTAAGAGAACACCGCCGCCCTTAAACAACCGCGCTACAATCCACGAATTTGTTGTGTTGTCGACTTTTAACGCTGTTTAAGCGGCAATTTTACGGGCCACCAATATCCAATATCCTCAGTCTGCGGAACACAGTACAAGTAACGTTTCACGCTGAGTTCTGTTAGCTCGTGGTATCACTTCGGACGAGCCGGTGAAATTACTACATCAGCTTATGCGTCATCATGGCTCTCCACAGGTGCTACAGTATTAAAACACTCGCCCGACCACTGTCAAGCCGTTCCAGAGACCGAATAAATTTTAAATTAAATTATAATTGCCCGGAACGAGATATGACCCAATACCTCTCGCTTCATGGTACACGTTAAGCTACGAGGCTTCCCTATTTATCTATCTACTACTATCAACCTACCTACTAGTGTTAATTCTGCTGCAGCGGTGTTACTACGTAAGTACCCCATAATGAACCTATTAACATTACAAAATTAACGAGGTTTAAATTCATTTCAAGCGTTTTCCATTTCCAAGCGACCATTAAATATTTAATTAATGAATGTGCAGCTCTTTTACGCTCGTGCCAGTGAGTTATTGATGAGCGACGAAAGGTTATCTTTGAATATGTCGACATTATTCGACCATAGTTAACAATTGTTGACCACACATATATTCATGTAATGACTCTCAGCCACATTTCAGCATGAGCAAGACTGGAATTTACCTATAATTAACTATTGTCATTATCCTTTGGATGTTAAATTTTTAGTTAAGTCAAGGATTGAAGGAAATTTCATGCGTAGCTTGTAATTTTGATTACATCACAATTTGTCACTTTTGTATTATCATCGAACATCGAGGCAGAATACAAAGATTTATTCGTAACAAAATTAAGAGTTTTATGAGGTATTTTATGCCGCGCACCACAATTCTGTGCGTCGAAGGTATTTCCAAACTAATACGCCTTGAAGACCTTCAAAAAAAGTAAACCTATCCTTCTAAGATCGGTAACGACAGTTCATCAAAGCTTAAAGGAGAAGTACCTCATTTTTACTTATAAAAATCACTTTTATACAACTGGGAAAATTACAAAATAGTTTGTGCTTAAAACTCCACGCAATGTAACAGATAAAAGTTGGATCAATAGACAATTTGGTTACATATAAATTAAGCTTGTTGTTGCAATGGCGCCAAAATTCCGCAGTTACATTTTATTGCTCTATGACCGTTTGATTTTTAAAATACTTTTCATTTTGTTTATCTTTGGTTAAAATGTTAGTTTATGGTTATAATGTAGCTTCTTCTGATTAAATTCTTGCTTGATTCTGTCTTTATTTACGTCAATATATATTCTAAAGTAAGCAAAATTGTGATTGTCACAAAAGCCAAACTTTTATTTTATTCTATATGGGACAACGGAGCATGTGGGTCTCCTATACGGTAAGAGAAAACCGCCGCCCATCAACAACCACGCCATAGTCTGCGCATTCATCGAATTGCCGGCTTTTTACGCCGCTTAAGCGACGCTTATAAGGGCCTTCGACATCCTTACTCACTCACTGTGAAACACATTACAAGTACCGTTTCACACTGAGTATTCTGTGAGCGCGTGGTATCAATTCCGGCAAGCCGGCCCATTTATTGCGTCAATATACGCCTGGCTCTCCCACGGGTGCTTATTATAAATAAAAAAAGTATTAATTGTATGTAGAGATTAGTATTTATCAAATTTGAACTTAGCCGCGCTTAACTCTGTCACTCTATGACCTAAATTTTACGTTGTTTTGATGGCGACGCCATCTTGGAACGTAATAGCGATGTCATAAAAACATACTAAATCTAGTTTTTTTATGGAAACTATGGCCGACGAGCAAAAGGCTCACCTAGGATAAGTAGTAACTTTTGTGAATTTAGAGATATGGTTTCTGTATTTTCAGGTAAATAATTTATTAGTTTATTTTAAAAGGAGGTTTTACCTACTCAATAAATAAATATTACTTAACTCACAGAAACACATTGTAGTTTATTTTCACAACCTGAACTTAATTTTAAATGTATATTCGAAAGATCAAAATTGAAATGTAGTTGTCAAGTTCGTGTGAAACTTGTTCCTAAAACTTTGTATATCCATCATTTATAACTTTATGATAATGACACTTCAATGAAAGCTGAAAACTGAAGATGAGTATTCTTAGCAAGTTTGTTTACTTGTGTATTTTGCTAGGATTGTTATTAAGATAGCTTTGTCCTGCTAGATAGAAGATAGCTACGCCTAGATTAAATCTACAATGTTTAAATAATATAACTATACTAATGCTAGGCATTGTGACGTTAGACAAACTTCAAATCGGTGTTCTGGTTAACAAACGTTTTCTCAGCCAAATTTTCCTTAATGTTTGGCTTATAAACAGATTAAACAGGCCCTTTTGGCTCTATTACTTAGTATTATATTATTTTGGCAGTCTCTAAATTTAAATTAAAGTATAGGTTTTTTTTATTGTATAGCGGAATCAGCGCATGGCATATGCATATGCCAAGAAAAAAAAATCACTTATGAACATTTATTATATATTGACTTTATTTAAAATGAGGGTATATTTTAAAACAATTATGTATTAATGATATTGTTATATATGCACTGGCTGCTAATATTTCAAAAATTAATTTAACTTATATATACAAAATTAAGAAAAAGTTAATTTAATAAAAAAATAAACAAGACGCAATGTTTGCTAATATATTTTGAGTGCCTCGTAGCTTGAAGTGTAGCATGAAGCAAGAGGTATCAGGATCGAAGCCCGGTCAGGCTAATTATAATTTAATTTTTATTTTATTTTTCTATGGAAAGGCTTGACAATGGTCCAGTGAATGTTTTAATACTGTCACACCCGTGAGAGAGCCATGCTAAAACATATGTGGATGCACTAATTGGGCCGGCACGTCCGAAGTGATACCACGGGCTCACAGAATACTCAGCGTGAAACGTTATGAGTTTCGCTGAGTGAGTGAGGATATCGGAGGCCCTTATAAATGCTACATAAGCGGTGTAAAATGCCGGCAACACCACCAATGCGCGGAGAGTGGCGCGGTTGTT
>DWCF01005857.1:0-13421 GCA_018230265.1 Delias oraia
CTAATTGGACTGGCTATATCGAAGTGATACTACGCTCACAAAATACCAGCGTAAAATAGTACTTGTACTGTTTTTCGCTGAGTGAGTGAGGATATCGAACGCCCTTAAAAATATCGCTTAAGCAGTGTTATAAGCCGGTAATGCGTGGATTGTCGCGCTTTTCCACGGGCGGCAGTGATCTCTTACCATAAGAGAACCACTTGCTCCGTTGTTCTTTATAACATATACAAAGTTAGCGTTACTTGATAAGCACAGAACACAACAAAAATAACATACAAAATGACATAGAAAAAATACATGAAAAGTATTATTTCACATATTTTTTTTAAACTTCTATGGAAGTTTACACTCCCCCTTTTTATATTGTACCTGAATCCTAGATTTTTTTTAGAGGTCTTGTGCGCCTTGCTTAATAAATAAAAACAATTTTCTACCCAGAACCTGTCTTTACCTCTCAATCGAGGCTTAATTTCTCGATATGCGGTGGAAGAACTTCAAAAAACGGTCTATACTCACAGATGTCATCTGATTCTCAACTTCAGCCGTCTGCCGCATACCATACTGGCACATCCCAACAAGGCCTATAACTTGAGTTATAGCTAGACCAACGTTGCCACCCATATTGCCTGAAATATTCGTCATCTAAAATAACAAATGCACTCGTGGGGTAGCAATGCTGAAGCATATGCGGACGCACTAATTGGGCTGGCTCTTCTGAAGTGATACCAGGCGCTCACAGAATACTCCATTACACCGTTTCACTTTGAACAAGCCGAAGTGAAGTATGCTCTCCCACGGGTGCGACAGTGTCAAGACTCGCCTGGCCAATGTCAATCCCATGCAAAGATCGAATAAATTGATCACCGAATAGATTCGAACCCGCTACCTCTCGCTTCATGGTACACTTATAAAACTACTCTCGCGGGTCGAGTTAGTTGTTAGTTATTAACCTTCTCCAGCAAAGAGGAAGAAACTGAACGTGACTGTAGCCAAGTAGAGACAGCAGACCATGTCCATCCAGAGGCCAAAAGCTCTGTTGGTGGTCAGCACCAGTGTCCAGGAGCTGCTGTGCAGGTCTTGCAGCTTGTCAAACTCGCGTGCAAGTGTACGTTGCTGTTCGCCCGTCGAACGTATAGTCGCGAGACCGGAGACCGTCGCTGCCGCGTGATTCAAACTCTGACTTCGGGCTGGAAAACAACGAGTAGGAAAACCTATTAAGTGGTTTACCGAGCAGAATTACCTTCCAGAACCACAATACTTCCTATTAATATCATACATACAAAAATTTTGCAGGTATGGGTGGATGGGTATTTGTTGCTCTTTCAAGCAAACTGCATGGATAATAGATGATGACAAATATATGACAAGACATGGATGAATAATAAAAAAATATCTCGTACATCAGAATAACATAAGATTGTATATCATTATTGTGAATAAAAGGTGTCACATAAGCCTTTATCATCAATTCAACTTGGCAATAAAATGTATATGATTTAAACAGAATAACTTCTATATAATTTTCCTACACATATAGGATAGATTCCTCTAGCATATAGGAGAACCACCTGCTCCGTTGTCCGCTATGGAAAAAAAATCATCTATCTGAAAAATTTAAAATTCAGTACCTATAGCTTCAATTCGCTTCAGCTCCCTACTAGTGCTCAGGAACAGTGACCGTAGTAAGAACAGCAGAAATGCGACTCCAGCAGTCGGCAAAAGCAACCACCAGTTGACCAGACACACCACTACTAAAATGGCTATCACCTCCAAGAAGAACTGTAAATATAGAACACTTACATAAAATTATTTTCAGTTTGTTTTTCTGAAAAAATAGTGATTAAATTTAATTTATTGAGTAGGTGCATAACTTCAAAGTGGAGCCAGCAGTCCTATGTCCAGCAGTGGACGTATTACGACTGAAATGATGATGATGACATAAGTTAGGCTAACAGACAATCTTATGTAAAAATAATGACACCACAGTAAAAATCTATAGTTACCTTTAGATTCACACAAATTACTAAAATTTTTATGGTATACCGGAGCAGATGGGTCTCCTAGATGGTAAGGGAACACCGCAGCCCATCACCAACCGCGCCACAGTCCACACTTACTTACTTAGCGGCATAATTTCAAGGGTCTCCGATATCCTCACTCACTCAGCGAATCACAGTACAAGCTCCGTTTCACGCTGAGTGTGAGCTCGTGGTATCACTTCAGACGAGCCGGCCCAACTAGTGCGTCAGCATGGCTCTCCCACGGATGCGAGAGATAAGAGACTCGTTGGAGGTATCGGCGGTGTTCTCTTACCATATAGGCGACTAACTCCGTTGCCGGCTATAGAATAAAAAAAATTCACTCACCCCAAGACAGTCCACCAATGCTACCGGCAGCAATGTGTCCACTTGACCCATATCCTTTGCGAAACGATTCAGGATTCTTCCCGAAGGATTATGATGGAAGAACCACATCGGAGCATTGGTGACACCACTGGAAACAATACACCCAGTCACAAAATTAATACAGCCCCGTGATTAGGTGATTTTTTAAGCCCACCTTAACGCGAGAAGCATCGGGTTCGAATCTCGGTCCGAACAAAAAAATATTAATTTTATTCGGTTTGATAGTGGCCGGGCGAGTCTCTTAACACTGTATTATTGGGAGAGCAATATTGACGCCGGCCCTTCCGAAGTGATATTACGGACTCACAGAATGCTCAGCGTGAAACGATACTTGTAATGTGTTTCGTGAGTGAGGATATCGGAGGTCCTTAAATATGCCGCTTAATTGACGTAAAAAGCCGGCAACACAACCAATGCGCGGACTTGTGGCGCGGTTGTCCATGGGCGGCGATTTTCTCTTACCATATAGGAGATCCACCTGCTCCGTTGTCCGCTATACTATAAAAAAAACCCGACACCTCGCGCTGCGTAGTAAGCCGACAAGACCTGTCAGATACGTGGCTCGCACTGTACATACCGAAACATAGTATCGTGCAGCTTTATTGATGCCTGTATGCAGGTGTTGTAGAAGACCAGCAGCTTGTTCCAGGTGAAGAACATACAGATGCCGATTAGCGACGCGTATATATACACGCATTGGACTCGAGTCAGGTGCCAGCGGTTCAGTGGCAGGTCTTCGTACACAACTGGACATACAATCATATTATAGAAACTAATTTGTAAGTATGTAAATGGTTGAATGCGATTCGTTCCCACAAAACTACTGAACGGATTTTAATGAATCTTGGCAATAATCATTCGATAATTAATATCGGATATATTTGTTAAGATTTTAGTAGTAGATTCCCAACCTATTTCAGCCACGGACTCCTAGGGATTCAAGGACAGTTGTCATGGACCTTTAATAAATGAAACAGCTAAAAACACATAATACTCAGCGTGAAACGGTACTTGTACTGTGTTTCGCAGAGTGAGTGGGGACATCGGAGGCCCTTAAGAGTGCCGTTTAAGCGGCGTAAAAAAGCCAGCAACACAACCAATGCGCGGAGTGTGGTTGTTGTAGGTGTTGTACTCTTACCATATAGGATACCCACCTGCGCCGTTCTCCGCTATACCATAAAAAAATACTACGACAACACAACCGCGACCTAGCAAGAGATAGGGGTGTCCATGGGCGACCAATTATACTTTAAAAAATATCCTTACTTTACGTGAATTACCTTGAGATTTATTTTCTGTAGCGTTCATTCGTATCGCGACACTTTTAGCGCTGTGCGACTCTTCCAAGTTGACCCTGAAAGGAAATACGATAATTAAAATTAATAATATATTTTTTTATAGTATAGCGGACAACGGAGCTTGTGGGTCTCTTATATGGTAATAGAACAACTCCGCCCATAAACAACCGCGCCACAGTGCGCGCGCTATTTGTGTAGCCGGCTTTTTACGCCGCTTAAGCGGCACTTTTGACCCAACTGCTTCGTTGTCCGCTATACTGTTACAAAACTATATTGATGATGAAATACTAACCATTCCTTCAACCAGATATCCGTAGATGAGTAGAACACTTGGGCTACTAAAAACAACGATAGTAGAAGTAGCATCGTAAACTTCCCACCACCGCTCGTTATGTACGACACGTACACACTACTTGACACTGAACCTTTATTTTGACTCTCACCTGTGGATTAAACCATAAATTTCAAAAAGGGGAACACTTTTCATGCATAGAGGAGACATTTTAACGCACCAATTGTTTAGGCCGAAATGATACCACGGGCTCATAGAATACTCTACGTTAAATGGTGGCTGTACTTGAAACGGTGCTTCTACTGTGTTTCGCTGAGTGATTCAAGATATTGGAGACTAAAAAATACCGCTTCATCGGCATAAAAAGACGGCAACACAGCAGGCGCGGAATGTGGCGCGGTTGTTCATGGGCGGCGGTGTTCTCTTACCAAATAGGAGACCCACCTGCTCCGTTGTCTGCTATACTATAAAAAAACATAATTTTATTTTATAATCATTTATAGTTCTAAGCTCACGCGGTGTAAGGATTTTTTACATCTTGGGTTTCTTTATTGCTATTTCTAAGACAATTAAAAAAAATATAATTTAAATATATATAAAAGAAATAAAAAAAATAGATATTGCAGCTGCCCGATGGTGAACGAATTTTTGAAATAACCGATTTATTTCAAACAATCAAAGCTTCAGCTTTTCTTTTTATAACATTCTTTTATTTCTTATTTCTTAAAAGGAAATGTTGGCAAACGAGCATCTAGGGCAAGCGGACTTCCGCCCATGGACACCCATAGCCCTTGCAAAGCCGCGGGTGCGTTGCCGGCCTTTAAGAAAATGTAGACTCTTTTCTTGAAGATCCTCAAGTCGTATTGGTTTCAAAATATAATATAGATTATATATTAAAGATATATATATTATGTATTTTAGATAAAGTTCTTCATTTGGCATGAGAATAATTTCAAACAACATAATTCAAACAAAATAATAAAAATGCCTTGAATAAATTTATCTAAAATATAATTTTTCTTTTACACGTCAAAAATTTGATAATAAAATACATCTATTAATTTATCAACTCATAAATATAAAAAAAAAATTATGATAGTTGTAGGAAACCTATGTTGTAACAGCCGCATACATACCGCATAAGCTAACGACTTCAGAGCAGCATGGAATGGGAGATTAGCTTAAGTAGCTAGCAGATACAGCTAATTCTAATAAATTTACGTAATAGTAAATACGAGAAAATTTATATTCAAAGTATTATAAATTTTCTAGATTTTTTATTAACTGAATATAAGATTCTTATATATGAAATTGGCTTTTTGTATCGGAGGAATATAAAGTGATTTTTTTATATATACATACTTATATAATCATAGGTACTTCAATGATTGTTTTTTCAAATTCAATTAATAGTCTTGAAGGTGCTTTGTACAAACATCAGAGTTGAATGTTTTCCTTGTAATAAATTACCCATATTTTGAAAATAATGTTATTCTGTTAGAACAAGATCTGATGAGTACTCTGTATGCCTAAGACAGTCCAATGAAACCCAAGTCCTAAGCAAAGAGATATTCGAGATCAAAGTGGCCATACGACAATTTTATATGTAAGAACCTAATATGATTGAGAAATTTGTTTGAGTATGTATTTAAAGATAAATTGCACCTTTGTGAGAGAAAATAAATAATTTTATTGTTTTTTTATTAATTAATACATCAATTTATCCTCCTATTGAACCTTGGTAGTCCATCTTGATCAAATATTTATGCAAATAAAAAAAGCGTTGCTTAGCAACCAGGAGCATAACAACTCTTTACTAAGATTACAATGAATTACTACATTTTTAGGTAAAATAAATTCTAATTAAACATACCTTCATATTTAGGATCCGAATTACTGTCAATATCCAAATTGAATGACAGCTGAGATGCTTCAGACATTGATCTCTGTGAGCGAAGTATGTGACAATGCTCCTAAAATAAATAATTTAATTGAATGATGATTCAATACTATTTATGCTATGTTTAATTTATTCGGTCCTCCCAAAGAGGGCTTGACAGCGGCCGGGTGAGTGTCTTAACACTGTCTTAATGCGAGAGCCATGCTGATGTACCAATTGGGCCGGCTCGTCTGAAGTGGTAGCACAGGCACCAGAAAATCTACGTTAAACAGTAAATTATATCATGCAACAGGTGTAAAAAGCGGAAACACGACCACATCTCAAACGATTATGGAATTATCTAAAGGCGGCAGCGTTCTCTTACCATCAGGGTACCTGCCTGTCTCATTAGCTGCTTTATCTAAAATATATCAATATATTGAAGGTAATAGGTACTGGACTATATACCTAATTTAAAATACCAACCAATAGTTTACATACTAATATACCAACAAAAAAAACAAATGAGTTTATTGTATGGTACAGATGAAAGTAAAAACCTCTAAATGGCGTTACTAGCAAATTTCCTCGTTATGCATTAACCATACATCCCTGACTACTATAAATAGTCTGAATTCACTACTAAACTATTCAACATTATACTTAAAGTACGAAACAAATAAATTAATTCATATACATGATCGCTCCTTATAATTTCGGCTTTCGATGGATCCATTTTGATAATGACACTGAATATCTTTAAATATAAACGACATTTTAACTTGTGTATTACTTAATACGAACTGTATTGATTGTACAGATTTCTTTTTTAATTTTTAATTGGTTTTTTATTTAATTGGTGGCAAACGAGCAGGAGACTCACCTAGGGCTAGCGGTCCATAGCCCATGGACACCCCCAGGGCTTGCAGAGCCGGACGTGTAATGCCGGTCTTAAAGAAATGTGTACGCTGTAAAGTTCCTTTAACTTCGAACTTCGAAACACTGATTACTTTTAAGTATGTAAAAGACATAATATATATCGTAATATGAAGTAATTGAATTTTTAAACAGACTTTTTTTATTAATTTATTAATAATACAGATAACCAAGCCGAGATTTCAGAGATTTCAGAGAGAGAAACCAAGATTATACAATTCAAATCCTTTTAAGTTTATATTTGTTGAAAAATTATTTATATTAAACGATAAATTTATTAATTCATAGTATAAAAGAGAGAGACGACTCGTGCATACTTCTATTAATAATTTACAAATTTGTTTTTATACAAATTGGAACGGAGACGAACAGAAGACTCAAATAGGTCACCCGGTTCTCCGCCCATAGACACCTTACTGCATCACCAAAGAGAGAAAATTTTGATACATTGTTTGTAATTAATGAACTATAAAATTCAGAATCGACTTCGAAATATGGCCATAGAAATGTGCATCAAGTCACGTGTATTTGCTTGTAATAAAATATTATAAGGGCCGACAACGCATACGCGGTGCTGCTAGCATTGAATAACTCAGGCGGTAGTCCATTGATCCTTATTGAGCCTTTTGCCTTTTATAATATAATTCCTTTATGTTATATATATTTTCTCATATCATATTACAAGAAAAAAATTCTCACCATACTCTCTTTATTCTCATACGACGCAACTTTCTGCTTCTGCTTCTCTTCTTCCACTCTTTCTCCCATTTCTATGAGCTGCTCGAATTCCGGGACGCCATTTTTGAGCTCGTGATACGTTCCTCTCGCTACTAACTAAAAATGAATTTATTTTATGAATAATAATTCAATTTATTATTACACCTAAACAGCAGTCGTGATCATTAAATTTGACAATGTATAAACAGCAAAACAGACTCCTGAACATACATATAAACGTCCTTATGTATCTAATATTTAATGAGATATGTCTAAAATATAAAATTCTTACGTCACTGTGTTTCTAGTTAACCCCCTCCGAAACAGCTTGACCGATTCTCATGAAATTTTGTATGCAATTTGGGTTTGTCTGAGAAACGGAAAACGTCTATTTTTCATCTCATTTCGAATAATATATACGTTTTTGGGGGAGGGCTATGTCCAGGAGTGCACTTTTATAGGCTGATATGATTAATTTCGTTAATACTTATAGATCCTAATGTTAATATAAACACATATCCTACGAATAATAAAGATCTTTGACTTTAAATAGAAAAGTATATACCTTGCCCCCGCGCATAACGCACACGGTGTTCGCCTGTCGCGCGTACTGCACGTGATGTGTCACCAACACAACGGCTTTATCGCGTAGGAAGCCACGTATACACTCTTCATATATCGCTTGCGCAACCTGAAAACACAACCCAGAATTTTTTTAAATACATTATTTTAATAAAAATAACATCATTTTTACCAACTATTTGTTTCAACTTTCGAGTAGACACCATAAATTTGCAATAAAACAAAATAGTTTTCAACAAATTATATTATTATCACTTTTGCCCACCATAAGTTTGCAATAAATAGCTTTTGTTTAAACTATATTATTTCTTTGGGGCCTATGTCCAGCAGTGGACTTGAATGGACTGATGATGATGAGGATGATATTATTTTGTTTTTTAAATGATAAATATTTAATTGTTTGTTTATTTACATGGTATGTAAGGTACAATTTTAAGGTATGCGTACCTTCGCATCGACAGCAGCCAAAGGATCGTCTAAAAGGTATACGTCAGCGTGCTGGTATACGCAACGAGCGAGCGAGATACGTGCACGTTGTCCGCCAGACAACGATGTACCTGCAAATTAATCATAAAGATAATCATAGAAATATTATAATTACAATATAGTAACGATAAATGAGTAATATTGTTTTTATATAGCGACCAACGGAGCAGTAAGACCTCTAGACATCGTGAAGTCAGTGGTACCGGGTTGAATTCTTAATGAAATTATGTAATTTTTTGGCACTTTCAGAGAGCTTGACAATGGCCAGGCATGTGTCTTAATGTTGTCTTACCCGAGAGAAAGCCATGTTGCCGCACTACTCGGGACGGTTCGGCCGAAATGATACACAGGAATATTTACGTGAAACAGTATACAGTACAGAGATTCGCTGATTGAGTACGAGTATATAAGAAGCACGTGAAGTTAAACTGCTCACGGCGTGAGAGTTCGGCAATACAACCAAAGCGCAAATTGAAGCGCGGTTGTCCATGGGCGGCAGTAAATTTTTACCATAGCACCGTTAACCGCTATACAACCAGATTGTTTCAGGTAATGCAAAGTTTATAACTGAGACTTTTATTAGAATATCACACAATACTCAGAGTGAAAAGGTACTTGTTCTGTGTTTGGCTAATGAGTGAGTAAAGCCCGCAACACAACCAAATGACGGATTGTGGGGCAGCTATCCATGGGCGGCGGTGTTCGCTTACCATATATGAGAACCCACCTGCTCCATTGTTCGCTATACCATAAACAATAGATAACCTTATGAATTATGCTAAGATAATTATGTACCTCTCTCCCCAACAACAGTTTTGTCGCCATGTGACAATATCTCCAAATCAGTTTTGAGCTGGCAACACTTTATCACTTGTTTATATCTTCTCAAATCTAAATCTTGACCGAATAATATATTTTGACGAACCTGGAAAAAAAACAAAGAATATAAAATATACATATAAAAAATGTATGTACGCTCAACAAAACCAGGACCAATTCAGTAAATTATTGTTTTTTAATGTTCGTTGTAGTCCAAGGGTGGGTTTGACGACGACAAATTCGAATAATTTCCGAAGAAACCCTAAAAAGCCTTTTTCTTTTTCCCATACAATGCTTTCTAACTAAAATGTATAGATTTTGAACTTTATTTCTATTCGATAAAGATCATCTATAAAATTATTAATAAAAATTATATAAAAAATATTATATAAAAGAAATGTATGTTCAAATCAAGAAAGGCTCAACTGATTTGGCTAAAAATTGATGGGGATGTAGCTTAGAACCAGAACAAGGACAAGTAATACTTTTTATCCGACTACAAAATGCAATGTCTATTTTTAAAGTATATGTTTTTTTGGTTTGGACCCGGTTGGTGACGTAACGGACAGAATATCTAGCAACAAATAATGTTATATATTGCATATATAGCCAAAAAATTTTTAACTAGAATATAATTTTTAATTCTTCTCTTCTCTCATTATTGTATTCATAATAAATAACATATCCAATCCTCAGCACTTCTCTAACCGCCAAACTAATATGCTAAACCCTTCATAAATGTAATTAGAAAATTTGTCCAGCACTTCTTGAATTATAAATCGTGTAATTAATACAATTTTGTTTTACATATATATAAAATAAACATTTTTATAGAGATTATTATAGATATTCTTTAGTTTTTCACGGATAATTTAAGTGCGTATATTATGGAATCAATAAATTAAACCATCAATGTACCTACCTGAAGTAAAACATTAAATGTTGTTTCTTATTTTCACGGATCAGTGTTCATTATTTTTATGTAGTTTACGTAGTTTATGTAGATAGATAAACAATCTTTTGTTTTTACAATACAACTAATTATTATAATAGTTAATTTATAAGACTAGAAGTAAGGGATTTAAATGATGTTTTTATGATTATATAGAGAAACTAAATTGAGCTTTTATTTACTAGAAAAAATAACATTATATATATAATTAAGAATATTATAAATAATTTTAAGAGACTTACAGACGCGTCAAACAGCCATGGATCTTGCGAAGCGTACGCTAACGTGCCGCGTACGCTGATAGTACCCGAACTTGGTATTAATTCCTTTAACATCGCCTGTATGAGTGTAGATTTTCCCGAACCGACAGTACCTACTATTACTGTTAGAGTTTCCGGTTTTATCTACAAACAAAGTGCATACCGATCATTTATTGTACCAAAAACGGAGCAGGTGGATCTCCTATATGGTAACAGAACAAGGCCGCCCACGGACACTCTAAGTCCTTGCAGAGCCATGGGTGCATTGTCATTGCTGGCTTTTTTATATGGAAATGATGGCAAACGAGCAGGAACCGCCACTAGACAACCGCAGCCCGTGCAGAGACGCAGGTGGGACGCCTGCCTTTAAAGAATATGTACGCTTTTTTCTTGAAGGTACCCAATTCGTATTGGTTTTTATATAGCTCTGCTTGCAGCTGATTCCAGTGGTGGTACTATTAGACATAGGACTACCCTGGTCTAGCACCATATACGTCCGGTGGTTTCCTGCGAATCTACCCACGTCACCATACAACCTGATGTGCGGCTATTCATTCTTCAAGGGCGAATGTGTGGGTGCCAATAAGAACCTTTTTTACCCATATATATATATATTAAATAATTACCACTAGATTTATATCCAACAAGGCGGGTGTTTTCCGATCAAATTTTTCTTCATCAATATTTTTCCAAAACACAGTGTAATCCTTGAAACTGAGAAGAATCTCCGGCTTTAGCTGTTCGAGATTGGAATCCGATTTTATGTAGGCCTGTTGGCTGAAAATCAATATATTATGGAATTTATTGTAAGAAAATAAATAAAAATAGATTTATTGTGAGCACTTTTAAATCGTCAAAACAAAACAAAATTTAACGTCATATTACACTTTATCACCTGGTAAGGAAAGAAGACTTTATCGGGAAGAAGCGACAAGAAACTATATATGTATTTTAGTATAGTATATACAACTCGGTAGGCCAACCAGCAGTTATAGTTATTATTATTAGTTTTGTTACCAGGCCGCTCTCCTAGTAACAAGAGGTTAGGTAGTAAAAAATAGGTTATCCGCAGATGAACCAAAGTCACCGACATTGCCCGCCGTATTAGTAAGCTGAAGTGGCATTGGCTGGCCACGTCGCTCGACGAACCGACAACCGATGGGGAAGAAAGGTTCTCGAGTGGCGACCGCGTACCGGAAAACGTAGTGGGACGTCCCGCCATGCGATGGAAGGACCATCTCGAGATATATATATACATTACTGGATCCAGATCGCTCATGGTAAGGGACGCTCGCGTCTTTGGAGTAGGCCTATGTCCAGCAGTGGATTTTAATGGGCTGATGATGATGATAACTCGAATTAGCAATTTCACTCACCCATTACTAATCTTCTCAAACACGCCGTTACTTTTAACCTCCTTCTTTTCAATGTTGATCAAATCGACGCCATCTTGATTCTCAACTTCTGGCAGTAGCAAGAACTCTTGCATACGTTTCACACTAACATAAGCCTCCAACGTGAACGTGATAGCCAGTGGAAGGAAATCAACCAGCGTATACTTCAGCATCTCGTAATATGAGAAAATTACGAACACCTTGGCGGCAGTTAAATCGTTATTGAACGATATGAATGATATTATACTGATAAATATAGCTACTTTTGTGTTCAATTTAACACAGGATATCATAACCGCCCGCAGCCATGACATCTTTTTTATCACATTCATTTCTTTTCTGCAAACGAAAGAGAATTTAATTAGTTTCTTCTACTGTGTTTCGCTGAGCGAGTGAGGATATCGGAGGCCCTTAAAAGTGCCGCTTAAGTGGCGTAAATTCCGGCGCGTAGTGTAGCGCGGTTGTTCATGGACGGCGGTGTTCTCTTACCATATAGGAGACCCTTCTCGGTTGTCCGCTATACCATTATAATAAAAAAAGTTTTAGCGGCCCGATACGTGAAATAATAAAATTTAAACATTTACTCAAACAAAAAACATTTTATTAATTGATAGTTATTTTAAATTTGCTGACAATTTTTTCAAATTAAAGCACGTCCTAATTTATACGAATGTATAACAAAATAACTTGCTATCCTGTCAACATTGGAAAGTTTAAATTTGATAGCAAAATCCCCTTTTACAAAATGATCCGCATTTATTGAATTTATTTGCTACAAAAAATGTGATAAATAATGTGATGATGATGAATGAAATGATGAAATGATGAATGTGATGTGTGTGTTGAATGATTTTGTACAAAACTTCACATTAACTATCTACTAAGTAACTTTCGGGATAGGTAATAGGGCCGAGCCGCGGATGTGTAGCCGGTCTCTAAAGGGTAAGTAAGCTCTTTTATTGAAGGTCCTCAAATTTTTTTTTAAATATTAAAATGGTGACAAACGAGCAGGAGGCTCACTTAGGGCAAGCGGTCCTCCGCTCATGGGAATCATTGCTCTTGCAGAGCCACGCTTGCATTACCAGGCTTAAAGAAATATTATTATATTGTAATAAGCAAGTCATATTGCTTTGGAAATAACTTTGCAGGCAACTGATTTCAGACTGAAGGCTTTTAAGCGATGGGTACACTCTTTTATTGAAATTCCCCAAGTTTTGGAAAAACCATATAAATATATATTATCTCATAAAAATTTGCGTTTTTTTTTGTTTTTTTAGCAAAAAACACTTGCAATATAATAATTTATATATGACGCCACACGATGGACGATCTAACAAAGGTCGCGGGCAACCGCTGGATCCACATCGCTCAAGATCGCAGCGGGTGGGCGTCTTTGGGGGA
>DWCF01005858.1:0-13420 GCA_018230265.1 Delias oraia
AAAGACGCCCACCCGCTGCGATCTTGAGCGATGTGGATCCAGCGGTTGCCCGCGACCCTTGTCAGATCGTCCTTCCAAATATTAGAATATAATTTAATAATGTTAAAATCTATGAACATTTAGTGAAATGAAATATATATGATCAAATTTTTTTAGATTTGAATAAGTTTTTAAATGACAAAGAAAATAGCTTATCACAGCAGATTCATTGATATGTTTAAGAGTGGAAATAGCCTTTTGTCCTATTCAAGTAAAATGTGCTTTTCCTTGTGCTGAATAAGTAAATGTAAATAAGAATACACATTTTAGAGCTTACATACCAAGGAAGCTCCTATGGTAAACTTATTGAATTATCTAATCTGCCTCTTAAAGGCTATTATGTACACTTGGCTGGCTTGGGTGCCTTTCCGGGACGTAAAATTGATGGATCATCTTTGTTCATGCTTATTTGAAGTGTTTTGTCAATTCTTTTTACTGAAATAATATAAATATATTATTTATTGTATATTTATATACGAGTGAGTGTAATAAATAGATATTTTTCTTGGTATCTAGATAGCTAGGTAGTGTTTTCTAAGTTGTCTCACAAGGATAAAAGTTTAAAGAACGAAATTCACATTTTTTTTTTTTCATTTTGTCATCGTCTTTTATTATTGTTAAGCCCTTTGCTCAATCTCAACTTCCGCTTTATTTTGTTTTGTAAATATTTAATCCCAAAACAAAATAATTAATATTTTTTAAAATATTTTCATATAGATTAATAATTCCTATATTTGAAACATACCATTTATTTTTTCACATAAAAAATATATATTCATAGTCAATTTTTTGTTTTTTTTTACGTTTTATGATCAAAAATACTAGAATATTTTCACGGCTTAGTAAATATATACATAATTTAAAAGGAACCTTTCGAACTGTATGGCTACACATATGATTGGAACATACGTATATACTGTACACTGCATGTTGACGCCAATTCCACGATATTTCACAAAAAGCAAACTTTAAAAATACATTCATAAAGAAAAATAAACTGAAACAAGAATTTGCTGTTTCAGCGAGCATAATTTGTGATAAATAGGTTGAGAACCGAGTTTCTCAGATGGAATTTTCGCATTTGCCGTTTCGGAACCCGCGAAATAAGCGCTGATCCTTTAACAAAATGGAGCATATTTTTGCTTTTATACCTTTCTTTTACCTTACTTCAACGGAGCGAAGTAGGACAATTGCTATTGCACGGCAATATGTATATTTTTCATTTCGATACATGCCTTTGAAATGCAATCTCTTGTTGCAATAACATGAACGTTGATTTACCTGTTTACTCTTCAATCGAAATAAGGAGGTATTTTATAATTATATATTTACAACTGACCTGCCTTGGCTTCGAAATAAACAGATGCCATGATTTAGTTCTACGTTGAGCATTATCTTAAAACAGTGTTTATAAACACGCCAAGATCTGATAAAAGCAGTCAAAAAACTGAGCAGGGCTAAAAAAATTAATAACATTTGTTCAAATTAACTTAAAGTAGAAATGTTATAGGAAAAAGAAATATTGTTACTGAAAAAATATTATTAGTTAAGAACTTTTATATTTTGTATGAAATTATTATTATCTATTTCTCAATATAAGATTTAAATTGTTTATTTAGTGACAGTTCTTACTCTACGCATGGTAATTTGAATTTTGTTTCTTATTACTAAAATGCTATAGATCGGAACGGGTTCAGGGTACGACGCTTTTTAAAAAGTAAATAACCGAAATGTTCTGTCCTTGATAGCTAAGACATACCTGGTTTTTTATTGATTACATTTCTTTTATATTTTAATTCTAAACAAAGGAAAATTTCGAGGTACAGCGGATGTTCCTTATCTATATTTATTATTAGCTATAACGTATTCGTATTACAATGGTCTTTATTGTTAAGTACCTTAATTCATATGCGACACTTATCAAAATTACTATAATAGTCTAAATGGCCTTGTGTATGGTCTTTGTTATAGGGACATGACTGGAGTTGTGACATTTTTAATTACAATAAAGTTGTTACGTATCCTTAAATGATCGTTACGTGTCACCATATTTTTTCAAGATCTATTAAGAAGAAACATCCATCAACGCCAATGGACAATCCGCCAAACATCAATGGACAATCGCCACAGTCTGCGCATTGGTTGTGTTGCCGCCTTATTACGCCACTTAAGTGGTATTTTTATGGCCTATATCTTCACTCACTAAGCGAAACATAGTGGAAGCACCATTTCATGTACAACTACCATTTCACGTTGAGTGTTTTTTGAGCCCGTGGTATCACTTCTGACGAGCTGACCTAATTAGTGCGTTAGTATATGCTTCGGAATGGCTCTCTCTCGCGTTCACAAGTGATAGTGTAATGAATGAAAGTTATTCTCTGTGTTTGTGCAAAATTTTAACATCTCCAATTTAATGTCTTCTTGAAGGGTTAAAAGGGCATTAACAAACTTGACTTAAGTGAATATGGTTTCGAGATTTCGACGTAGCTTTGTACGCCATTCTGCGTACGTAAACCTGGGATGATCCACTTTGCTCTGATTAAATTACAAGTTCTCATTTTAAATTTAAATCATTATAACAATTTTAAAAATATAAATTATTACTATTATTATATGAGCTATAATTGAGTCTTTATTGCATTGATTTAAAAACAAAATATAGTTATAAATGTAATATATTAATAATATGTTACTTTTATGTATTTTATTGTACGTTTACCGCATGTATTTTAAATTATATAGCCGTGTAAATTTGCTCTACCGTTATTCTGAAATTCGAGGCATTGTAAAAAACTGTTTATATATTTATGATTCATAGTTTTATCCATTGCTGGCTACTACATTCCCCATCTTTCTGGCACTGTACAAATTACAATGATGAAAAAACTGTTTATCTTTTGAAGCTATCTACGAATCGATTAAAAATTTGACTTCTTTGTAAAGCAGTATGCCATAGATTAGGCAAGTGATAGTCCGAGAAAGCAAAACTGGATACGGCGAAAGCAATGTTAACCTAATATTTATTCATTATTACATCATCATAACGTGGAATTACCTCACACTTTACTGCTATTCAACAATGAAAAATAACCAACAAATCTCAGTGCGATGTAAGTTATTTTCTCAAAAGCATTCTACAGAATATTCAATACCAATGTTCTTTGTTTCTAAGCATGATCATATTATTTTGTAACAGTAGTCAGTTATCATACTGTTTTACTGTTTACGCATAAAACAGAAATTCATCACATACCAAAAATTATTCGTAAGAGGCCGAACTAGAGAAAAGCAAGTAAACCAAACATGATTGTGACATCTGAACTTGCACACGAAATGCGCGTAAACGGAAGTTAAATTTCGCGAAAAGTACGCAGCGCTAGTAAACAGAAGATAAAACTCGCACTTGGGGCGTTTCAAACCAACTTTATTCAACTGAATCGAGAAAGATACTAAAGCAACAATATTATACTGTAAACAAAAAAAAATCAATTAGATTTTATTAAAGATTTTTACTGCTCTGGGTACTAACCTTTTAGAAGAATCCTCTAGTCTTCAGCAGTAATAATAACTTGTAAATAATTAGGATAGTTTCCAAACGAAAAACATTATCACAGGAATATTTTGAATCGTATAGCGGACAACAGAGCAGGCGGGTCTCCTATATGGTAAGAAAACACCTCCGCCCATGGATACCCGCACCAGAGTCCGCGCATTGGTTGCTTTATCGGGTTCTTAAGCCTCTTTAACGATATAATTTCAAGCGCTTCTGATATTCTAACTCACTCAGCGAAACACAGTAGAAGTGCAGCTTCAAGTACAGCTATCATAGAAAATATAATAATAAAATAATTTAAAATGTAAAGAATATTATTAACGGTTCACTATAAGACTTCACATTCATAACTCCAAGAAACAACTTCATATGTTTCTCTGTCACTGTCACACTTCAAGTTCTAACTCAATCTGATCTCATGCCATAACTAATAGAATAGACGTTCATACTCTATTATTATTGGATATTTATTATCGCTCACCCTTTGTTAAATAATCTTATAAATTTTATATTAAAGAGAGCCATGCTGATGCATATGCGGACACACTAATTGGATCGGCTCATCCGAAGTGATACCACGAGCTCACAGAATACTCAACGTGAAATGGCGAAACACAATACAAGTGTATTGTGTTTCGCTGATTGAATGAGGATATCGGAGGCTCTACAAATTGCCGCTTAAGCGCGTAAAAAGCCGGTAACACAACCAAAACTCGGCCTGTGGCGCGGTTATCCTTGGGCGGGTGTGTAGGAACAGGTAAAGGATTACCTTATAGGAGGCACACCTGCTCCGTTGTCCGCTATACAAATGTTGACGACGTGTTAACTGTTCACTGAATATAATTTATTTAACGCTGGTATCGACTTTTGGCGGTATTTAGACGAATCGTATTGCTATAGAGAAAAATATTGTAATTATGGAGAGACAAATGTGGTATTTTTGGTTAACTATATTAATTGCTTCTTCGTTTGATTATATCAATGAACCATTACTAGATTTTAATATGCTAATAAGTGGGTTTATCATTTGTGAAAAAATCTATTATGTTGAATTATTGAGCGTGCATGAAATAAGTATAATCATTTTGTGGAGAGAGTTTTTGTTGTCCTTGATATGTTCATTGTTTTTCCTTTTGAAATAATAAGTAGAGGCATAGCTGATTTCCTCTTGAATTTACTATATAATATATTTTTTATGATACAGCGGACAAGAGAACAGGTAGATCTAAATAGTAAGAGAACACCACAAACTATTAACAACCGCACTACAGTCCGCGCTTTGATTGTGTTTCAGGATATTTACGCCGCTAAAGTGGCATAATTTGAAAGGACTCCGATATCCTCACTCACTCAACGAAACTCATATAACTAGATTTTAATCACTTTAGCCGTGCATAGATAATGAATTCCAACCGATCTCGCTACATTTGATGGTATATTAAATAGAAATAAATACATTATCTAAAAGACTTCAAAAACAAGTTATTAGTGCCATAAAATATACTATTTGTATAAACTTTCAATAATATATTACACAACTATAAATAAATATTTTTTTTGTATAAATAATAAAATGGTTTAATTGGAGGCGTGATTAAGAAACTGCTCGATTTTAAAAGCTATAGCTTAAGCTTTTTTATAGTTGTCATATTATTAAAATAGAAATAGATTTTTTTAAATATTGTTTTTTTATACGTTGATTTTACTTACAGCGCTTGATATAAAAGAGATCGTTCTTTTCAGAAACAACACGTTTAAAGTTTAAGGTTCTATTAATTTTTAGTACCGTATAAGTTTCACTCGTGAACCAAACAAAGCAATTATAACTTTCCCTATTCGTCACTATGTCGGTACTGGTATTTCTGTAGTTTTTGCTAATCCGATGTTTGTATAAGTTTTAATTGCGGTATCGCTATAATGTATAAGGATTTTCGATTATGACTATCATTTTTAAAAAAACTTTTAGTTCAAAAGTTGGTAGATAGTCGGGCATTCTAAAAGTAATTACATTTGATGATATTTAGTAAAGTTTCTATGATTACATATAGTTTTTTATTATATAGCAGACAACGAAGAAGGTCGATCTCCTTTATGGTAAGAGAAAACCACAGTCCACGTATTAGTTGTGTTGCCGGCTGTTTACGCCGGTAAAGCAGCACTTTAAAGGACCTCCGATATGCATACTCACTCTGAGAAACACAGTCAAAATACCGTTTCACGTTGAGTATTCTGTGAGCCCGTGGTATGATTTCGGACGAGCCGGCGCAATTAATGCGTCACTATATGCTTCAGTATGGCTCTCCCACGGGTGCGACAATATTAAGACACTCGCCTGGCCACTGTAAATCCCTTCCAGAGACTGAATAAATTCTATTTATCCGGGTCGGGATTCGAACCCGATACCTCTCGCTTCATGGTACCTACACTATTAAAACCATTAAGCTACGAGGCTCTCAAAACTATCTTTTTATAAATTATAACATACAACGTTTGCCAGGTCAGTAAGTATTTTTGTAAAGTTATTATTTGAAAAAATATATGATATATAAGTATTTCATTACAAATAAGATGCAATTAAACATATTAAATAAAATATATTTTATTTAAAAATTAGTAGTAATAATACAAACAAAGTAACAAAGGAATCATATAGTGTAGCCATTGTGTGTTGAACTTTGACAATATTTACGTATTCAAAAAAAAAATTAAATCCTAGTAGGTAAAGGTAGGTAGAATTAAACTAGCAAAATTGTTTAAATATTCCGTGTAGATGTTTCCAATACCAATATTAGCGATATTAAATGGAAGCCGAACCACTCTCGGGAGAATAGCTTTTTTTTTTAGAATATTTTCCAAGCTTCTACTTTTAACGTTTGGACAATAGTTTTTGTTAACACTAGCATGAGTTACCTTCGCATTAAGTGGTTTGATTCAAAAGAATTGTATAAACCTACTTTGAGATAACATTTTTCTATTTTAGTAATAGCGAAAAGCTTTTATATTTGTTTCGTATAGTTTAAATACAATATAGGTTTTACTGTATTTATATATATTTTTAATTTCTATTGCAGACCAGGGGCGTTTTATCTATGGTTGAAAATGAACGTTTACCATGTAAAAACGCGACAAAATCCAAGCTTTGGTTGTGTTGCCGGATTTTTATGCCGCATAATTGGTTTAATATTAGCGGGCCAGGGGAAGCTTCTCTATGATAAAAGATAATCGCCATCCATAAACAATCGCGCCACATTCCAAGATTTGGTCGTGTTGCCGGGTTTTACGCCGCATGAGTGGTTTAATATCATGGGTTTCCGATACTAAACATTTAAAGTTTATGATTTTTTTATATTGCTATTAGATTGATACTCCAATATTCAGATTGCCGTTATCTACAAACCTATTGCAATTTTCAGCAGCAATTTGGAATTCATCGCACTGAAATCGTAATAGAAACGACGAAATATTTAGCATTAAACTTGTAATCATTTATGTTATGTATAAAAAAATTTCAGCTTCCTTTTATTTATTTAGAAACACAATCATATGTTTTAATGAATCATTGTCAACTTAAGCTGAAAAAATAACATAAATGTGAATTTTTACAAATGTTTCAAATTTAAATAAAATGATTTTAAATTTAAGCGAGTTCACTAATAACTTAATAGATAATTAATTTTTTTTATTTTATAGCAAACAACGTCGCAGACAGATATTTTTACGGTAAGAGATCACTGTTTTGATTGTTGTATGATTTTAGAACGTAATTAATAGAGAAAAATCTTTTAAAGTAAAATTAAAGTTATTGTAGAAATATTGTAGAATAATCACTAATATCTTTCTTTTTATACAAATCAATAACCTGATCTGGTTATATCTTCATTGTTTTTTTGCTATTATATATCATTCTATTGCTGTATTATTCACCTAAACTTACCGGCTGATATTGTTATCTCTTAATTATCTTATATATCTGTGTAAACATTTGATTGGCCTTTCCTTTATTGACTTTTGCACTGTTAATCTATGCTAACTGTAAGTTTTCCGTGAATTTAAAAATTAAATGTATTGTAATTAATTAAAGTATAATTATAGTATGACAAAACGGCAGGTATTATATTTATAATTGAAATTAATCAGTTACAGAGGTAGTTAGTTCGTGAGATTGTAAATTACACTCAAAAACTTGACAACCAATATATGTAAATTAGATCTTTTATCAAATAAAAATCTTCATGTTCACTTGTTTTACAAAATCAATTGTGAAAATCCCATATCTTGTACGCACCTAGATTATTGATACCTTATCTATCAGAATTATTCTATTGGATAGTCTTGCAATTAAAACATACGGACTATTTTATTGTACTTTTAACTCCTCTGATACATAAACTTAATTAAAAAATATATCTATTGCATGTATATTATATAATTTGAATAATTTTAAAATCACTAACAACTAAAACCATAATGTCGTATATAGCTGGGAGTTAATCTATTGTGAAATGAAACGTTTAATGTCGGAGATCCTGCAGTTTGTAGCAAATTAGAACCATCACGAGACTGTATTCATATTTCACACGCTCACAGCAAGTGCACAAATTAAGTCTATCAAGTTGAGATTCTACATCAACTCAGAGTAGACCCGGAGATTAATATTATAAATGAACATTTGAACAGTTTATTAATTCGTAACTATAGCATTATATATTGTTTATAAAACTTTAAACCAAGTTATAATGCATTCAAATAAAATCAAAGAATCCTTTAGAATGAAGTGATTTTCATTTTTATCAATTTTATCATAAAATCGGTAATGAAACATTAACAGCCTTACTCCAAGCAGGGTTGTGCGATACCGGCCTCTAAAGATAAGTAAATCTTTTTTTTTGAAGATACTGTGTTTCGGTGAGTAAGGATATCCGAGGTCCTTAAGAAAGCCGTATAAGCGGCGTAAAAAAGCCGGTAACACAAACAATGCGCGGTCTGTGACGCGGTTGTCCATGGGTGGCGGTGTTCTCTTATCATACAGGAGATTAAACTGCTCCGTTGTCCGCTATACCCTTAAAAAATATTAGCTTGAAAATACCTTTGTAGATAACTGATTGTATAACTTGTGTGTGAATTGTGATCTTAAAATTAAACTGCCTTAAACATGTTTAGTAGTACAGACATCGGAATGATTCGAATGCAAGTTAGATTTTGCGTCAATATATAATATGAGCTTATAAAGGTCACCGGAAGAGGCTGGATGCAGATCGCCTCCGACAGGTATGCATGGAGGTCCAAAGGGGAGGCCTATCTCCAGCAGTGGAAGTATTACGGCTGAGTTCTTGATGATGATGATGATTATTGACTCTATAAATACATTATTATCATAAATTTTAAATGTAATTCATATTATTCTGAAATTATACCTTCTAAAGGTATTTTCGTGACACCTGAAAATTATAAAACATTTTCCTAGCATATTTCTAGTTGCGGAAAAACATGGCTAGTTTACTTTACAATCCAGCGCGTGGTTCTCACTAACGAACCAAGACTTGTTGTATTTATTCAACATTGCCTGCTCACGGCTCAACTAAAGCGTATTACTCACTACAGCTTAGTCAGCTTGTAGGTATGACGTAGTAGTTATAGTAAAAATATTAATATGATATTTTGAAATGTTTTGTCTCAATATTAAAAATCTTTAGAGACACACAAACAATGTTCCAATTTTGCAAAGTATATATAAAAACATAGAGGTACTGAGTTAAAAAGTGCAAAGTATTGTTTTAAAAATTAAATACCACTAAATACATATTTTATTAAATAATAATACAAAAATGATACAAAACATAAAATTTTAATTTTTTTATGTATAAAGTGTGAGATCCATGCTGAAGCATATGCTGACGCACTAATTGGGCTGGCTCGATGAAGTGATACTACGGGCTCACAGAATACTCAGCATGAAACGGTACTTTTATTGTGTTTCGCAGAGTGAGTGAGGATGTCGGAGGCCCTTAAAAGTGCCGCTGAAGCGGCATAAAAATCCGGCAACACAATCAATGCGCGGACTTTGGCGTGGTTGTTCATGTGTGGCAGTATTCTTTTACCATATAGGAGACACATCTGCTCCGTTGTTCGATATAGAATAAAAAAGGTGACTATATGTTTGATACTTTTGCAGTTTACCGCAAACACATAAAACGACAGACGTATTTGCAACACCATAATTATAAAAATAAAAACGATATTATAAGCTATATTATATATATACTAATAACAACACACAAAGATAAAGAAACATTTCATACACGAGTTACATTTCTCCTAGAAACAAATCTTAAAATACAAAAAGAGAGAATACTTGGAAGTAATTTCAATAAATCTAAAATAACTTTAGAAAACCAATACAAAGTCACAAAATTCACAAAGAAATATCTAAATCTACTCATTGTATTTCATTATTGAATGATTATTTCCAAATAAATTATGACTTTGGAAATGTTGAGTGGTCTTTGTATGTATATCTCTGTGACAAATAGATTAGTCCCTTACTTTTTGATTTTTAGAGATTCCTAGCTATCTGGAATTAAGCCTTCCACGACGAGGTTATACACGGTTTGAAAAAAATATATATTTTAAAATTTTTTAGGTCTTTGGGAGGGCTTAAAAATGTCAGGATAAGTGTCGAGTGTGTGAGCTATGCTGAAGCATATGGTGATGGACTTATTGGACTGGCTCGTCCGAAATGATAACATGGGCTCACAGAAAACCAGCGTAAACCAGTACTTGTACTATATTTTGTTGAGAATATGATATAATATCGCAAGCTGGTAAAATTAAACCGCTTAACGACGTAAAAATCGAGTAACACATCCAAAACGCGGATCATGTGACAGTTTCCCTTGGTGGCTAGAATATCTTACAAGGGAATATCTTATAAGAGACTCGCTTGCCCCGCTGTCCGCTATATCATAAAAGATCCCATTGAAAGTGGGATACCATAAAAACAAGACCTTTTTTGTACATTACTCGACCATCATACAAAAAATTTAATTTAAAATTCGCACCTAGCAAGAATACATAAGAAACTTTTTCTTTTGTGCAGTGAGTAGGAACCTCTAACTAAACTTTTTGTGTAGAACAGTAAGCTTCGCCAAAAATGTTCATATAACTTGTTCAGCTAAATTTGATTGTAGCTCCGGGGAATACGACTATGCTCTCTGTTTCCAGTTTAATTTTATCCTTATTTGTACACTTATTGCAAATTAGTTTTTATCACACTTTCCTATGGAAATAAAATTCACTCGTAGCTAATAAATTGTTATTTTTTATCTTGTAGCGCCAACGGAGCAGGTGCGTTTTCTATATAGTAAGAGAACACCGCCGCCCATGGATAACCGCGGAAAAGTCCGTGCATTGGTTGTGTTGCCGGCTTTTTACGCCATTTAAACGGAATTTTTAAGAACCTCCAATATCTTCACTTACTCAGCGAAACATGGTAGAAGCACCGTTTCAAGTAAAACTACCATTTCACGTTGAGTGAGTGGTATCACTTCGGACGACCCGGTCCAATTAGTGCATCATCGTATGCACCATCACGGCTCGCCTACAGATGCGATAGTATTACGAAACTTGCCTGCCTACTGTCAAGTCCTGCCAGAGACCTAATAAATTTTAATTGATTCGAACCAAACACCTCTCGTTTCTTGATAGACTTATAAAACCACTTAACTACGAGGCTGTCAAAATATATTTTATAAATTCAAAATATCGGCTGAGTAATACAAGGCTAAATAATGTCTACATCATGAATTTTACATATCCACTTTCAAACCTCTTAAAAGTTATCGGCGTTTTGTGGTCTTGAAAATTTAAATAAATATTAATTTATTTAACAGAATATGTTTTATATAATAATACAAAATGTCATCCTTCAGTATGGTACTTAATTTAAAATTAATCATCCTCCATTTTTTATACCATCGGTCGCAAAGGAGAAGGAGGCGCACATAGGGCAAGCGGAGCTCCACCCATGGACACCCCATTCCCTTGCAGAGCTGCGGATGTGTTGCCGGCGTTAAAGGAAAGTCTTCGCTCTTTTCTTGAAGGTCCAAAAGTCGTATTGGTTCGTTATTCTTATATTAACATCTTGAAAATGTCATCATTGTTACAATAAAACTAAAATGATAGTTAAATAATTATTATTCTTGAATTATATTTGAGGTCTTACGGCTGAAATGAAGATGATGATGAATCCTTGAATAAATAACAATTCTAATAGGGTTTAAGAGGGTTCCTTAAATTTGTTCCCGCTTTGATATAAGTCACAAGAGTTGAAAAATATAAAAGCATAATGTCAGACATTGGTACGTGATGCGGTCGACGGTCACGTAAAAAGTGCTCTCATTCATAAATCTGAATGGACTATATTTTAATAATCAGTGCTGTATTTTTCGTTGAAATATAACATCAACTATACAAATACACAGACTTTAATTAACTCTATGTATTTTTACTCGGTGAAGAGGTATATTTTATAATGTGAAGCTTTTAACTGAACAACATGTTTCTAATTAAAAGTATAATGGTGTATAATTTAAAGAAACTCTACATTATATGCGCACTGAAGTTTTAACTGCGGTTATATGAACATAAAACCTATACTCTATGCAATTATGTTTTCCATTTTTGCAGTATTATTATTTATTGATATCATATACTATAATATTAATTATATATAATATATTGCCTATATATATAAACATTAGGATTTTCAATTCAAGAGAACACCGTCGCCCATGAACAACTGCGCCACAGTCCGCGCATTGGTTGTGTTTGCGGCTTTCTACGCCGTTTAAATGACACTTTTAAGTGTCTCTTATATCCTCACTCACTCTGCAAAACACAGTACAAGTATCGTTTTAGGCTGAGTATTTTGTGAGCTCATGGTATCACTTCGGACGAGTCGGCCTAATTAATGCGACGGGATAATCTTCAGCATGGCTCTGCCACGGGTGCGACAGTATTAAGACACGCGCCCGGCCACTATCAAGTCCTTCCAGAGACCGAATTAATTATAAATTAAATTATAATTGTCCGCACCTTGATTCGAACCCGATACCTTTAGCTTCATGATACTCTTTTTAAAACTTTTAAGCTACAAAGCTCTCTGAAACTAATAGGATCTCTCAATTTTAGGCCATTTATTCTAATTAAAATACTTAGATATTTATTGACACTTTGTTGAAGCACGTTAATTAAGATATTTGTAACCATCAAAGCTATGTGTCAAGTGTTTAAGTTAATTTTCATGTATCTAATAGGTATGTTAACGCAGATACTAAAGAAAAGTACTGACTTGTGTTAGATCTACTGTACTTAAAAACACAAACGGAAAGAGAAGTTGTACTTGTCCGATTCTCATTGCATCTCAAAGCCCAAAAATCCGTGCTAAAGTATGCCTTTAATGAGAAACCCACAAGAAAAATAACCTTTAATTCTAACTGGCTTCGAAAACTTGTACTAACTTGAGAAGCAATCAGGATCTTTGTGAACGTTTCCGTCCAAACCTCCGTTTGAACGAAACAATATATTTTATTTACGCCATTATCTGCCCTCTTTCTCGTATAAGTGATTATATTCTTTAAGAGATTTAACTCGAACTTTTTCCTAATAACTTTTTCAATTACCGATAGTACAACAAAACTTGTCGTTTTTTGAATATTTAAATTAATTGGGATGAACGATGGGTCTAATGGAAAAGCTCAGAGTCACTCAGCGAGCTATGGAGAGGGCAATGCTTGGAGTCTCGCTGCGAGATAAAATCAGAAATGAGGT
>DWCF01005859.1:0-13416 GCA_018230265.1 Delias oraia
ATGGGCGGCGGTATTTTCTTACCATAAAGAAGACCCACCTGTGCCGTTATAGAATAAAAAAAAGTAACCAGTGCGTTTCTGTATAAAAGGCATCGGGGATTTTTTGCATTTATGTCGAATAAAAATTTTCATTTCATTTCAGTGGCCTCTAACATCGACCCATCTAGTTTTACTACCTTAAATTTTTTTAAAATAAATTCGTGTTAAGTGATTGCATTTTAGCCAAGCCCTTGGATTCGCTCAAATTAATTCGCTCACCCTTTTTAAATTAAAAATTATCACCAACTTCCATTTCTGTATTTTTATTTTTTTATCAATTTATTTTCTTTTTATTTAATTTAATATATTATAAACAAATAAATAAAACGGTTTATATATTATTTGCCATTACAAAATAATTTTCAGAAACTAAAGATTCTTTATATGAAATGAATCCAATTGTTATAGATTATATAGTAAAATGAGCTTTTTACTGTTTGCCAATGTTTATACTAAATAATTTTGAACTCCTAATTCCTCTGTAAAAATTGATCATTTGTTTTCTAATGTAATGTAATGTATGCAGGTGCTAACACTTTCGGGTGTTTCCCGGGTGTTCCACTCCCGGTTCCAGCTTCTGACATCCGTTGGGGACTTCCAGAGGTCTTGGACGGCTTTGCTGGATTTCATCGTTGACTTCGCACTGAGGAAAAGTCATGAGGTAAGTTGATTTTGTACGGGTTGTAGTGCAATTGTAAACTTTAAATTATAAATTTCTAACAATTTAAATAACAAAACTGCTTGCAAGTGAATTACTTCTATTACTACTAAGTAGTCTGAAACAATATTGTTTTTTTTAATAACTAGTACACCCAGAAAATCGTCCTGCATACTTGGCTACAACTACCTTCTACTTAATCAAAATACATAATATCATTATAAATCAATAGGTTATCACCTTTGTGTTCTTTGATGTATGAGGTATTTCATTAAAATCATTTTATCAGTTTTCGCGTGATAGAGTAGCAAATATCCATCCGTCCATACAAACTTACGCGTTTATTACCCTAGAATATTTTAACATTTATTAATAATAAAGAATCCTCTGTTTTTTTGCTAGTTTCTCTGAGAGTTGCTTGAAATTAGTGGTAAATAAATTGAGTACGCATGAAAAATCCATGAGTTGGAATTTATCATTGGTTTTAGAGATACAAAGATCTTCTTTTAATATGGAAACAGATACAGAATATTATTTTTCCTTCCATACTTCGATACGTCTTCAAAAAGTGCACAAAACTGATAATCTAGTTTTCTTTTTAGGTATCCGTGGCGGCACTGAAATCGTTCCAAGAAGTGGTAACGGCGGCTGGTCGCGTGGAAAATGATGGTGCTGCCAGCGGAAAGCGGATATGGGCGGCAGCATGGACTGCTTGGACTAGTATAGCATCGAATTTGCATACTGATACTGCAGTCAGAACTGGTAGGTTAATACGTTCAGAATGTGTTTTTTCAATGAAAATCGATAGGCCATTGAGTAGGAGGCTTAGCTCTAGTCGTTGACATGCCGCAAGTGCGTTGCCGGCGTTTTAGTATTAGGTACGTTCTTTCTAAGGTTCCCAAATGACACTGGTTTGGAAATACTTTTGCAGGCAGTTGATTCCATAAAGGGGTACGGGGCACAATATGCCTTAAAAACGGAAAAAGACATGTTGCAGATGCATATATAGATTTAATCTAATATTTACTATAGAACTTCGAGTGTCTTAGCACTATCTTAAACGTGGGAGAGCCATGCTCAAGTATGCTTCAGCATGGCTCGTATGCCCTACCATAGTCCATTGGTTGAAACTGGCAAGTGAGCGCTACTTCAACAGCACCGAACACCATCCTAAGCCATTGGTGCGTCACAGAGCCAACTACACTCTTTTCAAATCCTCTAAAAATTGAAGGAGACCTAAACACGTCCTACACGATCCGGACTATCAAATCACAAGAGCAAACAATAAGCTCATAGCCTTCCGAGAGGAAAATAAAATAAACTCAGATGGTAGGGTTCTGTAAAGATACAGTGCTAACAACCGTCTCCGCCGGAAACGGAGGAGAGGAACCTAATTATGTTGCCAGACTTACTCGGGTGAGCTTTTGATCGTTACTCAGACTGCCCATGACCCCGCGATGGCCCAAGCCGAGTGTCTCGTAGTCCTTTGCGCTAGTCGCGGCTGAAAATCAAATTCACGGCGAACCTAGGGCTCGCTGTAAATATTGTGTTAAACTGTATAGGTCATATGGCCAGCAGCAAATATTATAAAAAAGGACTGCCACTACCCACCGACCACGCCCACTGTGCAATGAGATCTACAGACGATGATGACAGAGGCCATCCTCCTCTGACATGTATGTTAAAAAAAACTTCCTTTCTATATACATTTAATTATAAACTTTTAAGTTCCAGTGGACGGTAAACCAGTGGAGCTGTATTCGCCGTCGCTGAATTTCCTCACAACGCTCGTGCAGATATTTCCTCTCGTCTTCCAACATATACGACCATGGTGAGTATTTGAATTATATACGAAGAAATATACAAAAAACTCCGGTTGGACCACTATTAAAATTTAGGTGTATGAAAATCGGTCATTTGTATATTAAATTGCATAAAAATCGGCAGAGTCGTTTCGGAGAAGTGTGGCACGACACGAGAATTTATTATATAAAACGATCGTTCTATTTTGAGTACTATTAAATAGTAGCTAATTAAAGTAATCATAAATATCTGTATTGAATTATCAATGTTTAAATGTTCTAATCGTTTGTTTCCTTCCCTATCAACGATTTTAAATCCGCATATAAAAAGGACCAAATTTCATTACATGAGTATTGATATTAGGAATATCTTGTTGATGAGATAAATTTATAAAGTATCTGAAAGTATCTTTATAAACGTTTTGTTCTTGAATTGGTTTTGTAAATGTATATTTTAGAGTTTAAGTTTTCTGTAACAGATGTCGCTGATATGTACGCTTTAGCCTATATGCACAGATTTGTAAATTCCTTTTGTTGTTGTAATGTCACTTGTAAACAAGAAAATATAGTTTTCTTTAATTAGAAATCTTACTGAAGTATTTTATTGAAATACTGCCTAAAACCAATATATCCTATAGCTTCGCCCCGAAGGACGTGGAACAATTGGGCCAGTGCTTGTGCAAAGTGTGCGGCGTGGAACCCTCGGCGTCCGCACTGGACGGACTCGGTACGGGCACGCCCGCCAGCTTGCACGCCCTTCACTGCCTCGATACTGTACACAAGGTAACGGTTTTCTATACATGAACCGCTAGGGAATGAATTTTTACTATAGTGGTTGGCTTGAACGATTTGCAACGCTTTTAATAACATAAATGTTTTTTAAATAGAATCATTAAATTGTAATGCATTTATTACTAAAGTAGTGGAAACTACTACAAAATTACCAATACCGAAATGTTATGAGGTATTGATGTTTTTTTTTAAATTTCTTTATTAAGGTTACTTTAATTGTTAAATATATAATCTAAAAAGTAGTTTAATTGGATAAATAAAAATAATAATTTATTACAAGCAACATATATAATTTTGTTTTTATTTTTTTATTATATATCAGACAACGGAACAGACGGGTTTTCTTGATTGTGTAATTACCGCCGCCCATGGACAACAGCGGCACAATCTCCGCCTTGGTTGTGTTGCCAGCTTATTGTTATAACTTAACCGGTCTCCAGTTATTAGTCAGCAAAACACAGCAGTTTTTCGCACTGATATTCTGTGAGCCCGTGATATTACTCCGAACAGCCGCCTCAATTAATGCATCAGCATATGCCTCGGCATGGCTTACCCATGGATAATGTTGTTTTCAGGAAGCACTGATCCGCCACGAGTTGTTGCCAGCGATGTTCACGGCGCTGACCTCCCTGGCGGACGTGGTCAGCACTCAGCCAGCGGCCAGTGCGAGGTGCCTCTCGGCGGCTGCGGCATTGTATCGCGCTGCGCCTGCGCCGAGCAAGCACATTTTGCCGCATTTGCTGAAGGTTTTTTTGTTTGCATATGCATATGACCATTCAGACACTATAGGTGGTTACATAATGTGCGTGCCTTTGTAATTTTTTTATTCATACACCACTTATATACAAATTACAATGTGACTTCTCGTACTTCATCATATTTAAAGCATCCTAGCTGACCCCAGCAACAACGTTTGCCGTTTGCTGTGTAAAAAAATAACGTACTAATGGCGATCTTAAGAAATAGTCGTAAACGGGTGAATATTTAACGTAATATAATTAAAAATAACTATTATCTGGGGTGAACGACCCTTATAACTTGGGGTGTGAAAAATAAAAGTGTTTCTTCTCAGTTTTACCCATTAAGTCGATACGTTTCGGAGGAGTTTGGCAATAAACACGTCGACCTGAGAATTAAAAGAAAATTCTAGTCACTAACTCGGTTGTTTGAGTTTTTTTATAGTATAGCGGACAACGGAGCAGGAGGGTCTCAAATATGTTAAGAGAAAACCGCCGCCCATGAACAACCGCGCCACAGTCCGGGCATTGGTTTTGTTGCCGGCTTTTTGCGCCGCTTAAGCGGCACTTTTAAGGGCCTGCGATATCATCACTCACTCTGCGAAACAAAGTACAAATACCGTTTTTTGAGCCCGTTTCTTATTCCGTGAGCCTGTGGTATCACTTCGGACGAGCCGGCCCAATTTGTGCGTCAGCATATGCTTCAGCATGGCTCTCTAACGAGTTATCACTGGTAATGAAAAGGCTTTCATTAACATTTCATGTAAACTTTATTATTTTAAGCGATAGTTACTACAATACAGTTCGTTTACAAATTCTCGGCGATCCAGTGTTAAGAAGAAGAGCTCATTCCGTCCAAGAGTTGAAGCCATACCTAAAAAAATCCATTTACAGTATTACTTGATCGTTTGTTTATAAAATTCGAAGGCTCTACACATGGCCGTGAAGAAATGCAGTCCGGAGAAGCGACGAAGGAACAGTGACCGCGAGAGAGATCAGCCGGACGAGACCGCGCAGATCGCAACACTCTTGTTGCAGGTATTGTGTACTTTGAATCTATTTAAAATTATTTTTCGTCTGTGATTGTCTTAAAATGGATTCTTATATTTAAAAAAACATCTGGAACTGAAAAACTTTGATAAGCTAACAATAGCTCTTCATTAAGCCATCCTTTTGTATGGAAATGAAGGCAAACGTGCAGGAGGCTCACATAGGATAAGCGTTCCTTTGCCGCGGGTGAGGTGCCGGCCTTTTAAGGATAGAGATGCTCTTTTTATAAGGTCCCTAAGTTGTATTGGTTTGGAATTACGTCTGCAGGCAGATGATTCCACTGAGAGTTCTTATGTAATTTATTTATATTTTATTCTTATTTTTGTTTGTTAAATATCGCCTCATCACCTATATTACATTGAAATATGGTTAATGAAAGGTTCTAGCGACGGGTTTGCCGCTGGCAAGAGAAAAGCCGGATGATTACAAGGAGTTTTGGGATATATTGCCAGGCGTATTGGAAACGTTCATGTTTGAACCGCCGTGAGTTTATCTTGATTCTTTTATTACAATTAATAATTTTTATTATAATATATATAGCAGACAATCAGGCGGGTCTCTAATAGTAAAAGAAAACCGCCGCCCATGGACAACTGCGCTACTTTCTGAACTTTGTTGTGTTGCATTTATGCCGCATATTTTCTCTGTCAAAACAGTTTTTTATAGATTGGAGCTTGAATATGAAGTTACCATGATACCATTTGTGGTGAAAATACAGCCAAGGGTTGCTCTTTTTAATTTCAATAGTCCTATAATTACCCATGTACTTTTTTTATAGTCTAGTGACTACAGAGTTAAGCCTTTTCTTTTTTTCTTAAATAGTTTTGAAGCATAACGTTTATTTACGTTTATGAAATTATCGATTCGTTTTAGAGTTTCTTCTAATGGTTTATATTATTTTTATATTGTTCGCAGTGTTGGTTGCGGTGGGCAGGCCCGGGAAGTGGTATGCGTGATCCGTGATGAGGTGTTGGGCGGATCGCCACGGGCGCCGCCGCAAGCAGCAAGAAAGACCCTGCATCTCGTTAGGGCGGGGTCCATGCACGCGCACGCCAGTCATACAGCCAGTACGTAAACTTTTGTATATTAACTGCGTGTTACCTCTTACGAAATAGAATTATTTGTATTGATAAATGTATTAAAGATGAGGCTGAATAGATTTATTATTATTTTATATGATGGGTATAATTGGAAATTTAATTATTTAATACTTAGAATGACATAAATAGGCAGTCGCGATTAAAAATTGTTAGAAGCAACATGTTGTGTTCATAATTTTTTATTGTTTATTTGTAAAAATGTATCTAAATAATTACTTATTGCTTATTTAGAATTTTTAAATAGTGATTCAGACAAATATACTAACAAAAACAAAAATAAATGTGTACCATGAACGCACGGCTACCGATTTCGTCATGAAATAACGAAACACATAAAAATACTAACACATCACATATTTTAGATATTCGAAACAGTATAAATTATGGAATGCTAATTATCTTTGTCATTAAATTATTAAAACCACGCGAGAAATTGCGCAATTTGTGTAATTATTTAACTGTACTTATTTAGTTTATTTGGTTTACAGAAAACGAACAAGAGCTACGCGAACGCGAGGAATTCGCGCGCGCCTGCTTCGAGACATTGCTACAGTTCTCGATGTTGGAAGATGTCGATTCCATCTCTGCGGGAGAAGGTTAGTCTTTAATCTTATTAAATTTGAAACGCTCATCTGTGCCTTTATATATATCAGAAACGTTAATTATAAAGATAATTGTTTTTAAAATGAAATTATTTGTTGATATTAAATATCTTTTGTTTTTATTTTTTTGAAGTGATACTTCTTTAGACGCGTGAAAGTAAGTTTTTACGGATAAAATGCAATAATACCATGTCACGAAGATGTGCAACGTTTTTGTAAAAGAAGAGGGAGAGAGAGATTTAGAACGATTGAGAGAGAGAGTGAGAAATGCCGAACGTTGAATTATGATCGAATGTTGCATATTTTACTTTTCATACTTTATTCACAACAATACCAATAGAAATCGCTTTGGATAATGTAAATATCGAAGATAAATAAATGAAATTGAATTTAAAACAGTGCTTCTACTGTGTTTCGCCGAGCGTATAAGGATATCGTATTCCCTTAAAAATGCCGTTTAAGTGGCGAATAATCCGGTAACATAACCAAAGCGCGGACTGTGGCGCGATTGTCCATGCGTGGTGATGTTCTCTCATATGCTCCGTTGTCCGCTATACTATAAAAAAATCGATACTTGATATTTCAATGACAATTAAATTCAATAAACTGTTTTCTTTTTCCTTCATCTAAGTCTCGGAAATCTAAAGTTATAAATATAACAACTTAAAAATTACTTTGCCAATGTTTAACTTCTGACGATGCTACTTTTTGTAGATACGTGCATTAATAAGCTACGTAAGTTTTAATTGTTTACACACAAAATGTATTATTTTGGAATTTTCAGAAGACGCAGACCCCTTAGCCATAATGCCGCTGCTGGATCGATTCCAGGAGGTTATCTCCAAATACAGCTCCGAAGACGACACCGAGCCGTTAACCAGGTAGGCCTTCACCGGTATAATAAATCTTGTTTACTGCATTGGATTCACACCACCATGTGTTCATTTGATTAAAAATATTTTTAATTAGTTTACCAATTAACACCGCTTATTACAATAAGGAGGAGGCTTACCTACAGGTAAGCCTCTTTGTTTCCTCTGGTTTATATATAAATAATAATAATATAAAAATTATAATATATAATCTATTTTATAAAAACAATGAATCACAACACTCTATTGCCATTTATCTGGGATTTCAGGTGGAATCGTTATCCGCTATATAATAAAAAATTAAAGAAATCACATGAATTCGGTATAATCGAATGAGTAATTCTAGATACCAGCTGTCCGAGATATCGTTCGTATTGAAGGCGATAGCGACCCTCACGGATGCCATGAAAAGGGCGCCGCCGGCCAAGGTTGACGCCACGGCTTGGCAGAAGCTTATAGGTAAGGCTTGCTTTAGATTTATTAGTTAGTTTGGAAAGTAATTTTCTATTTCGCTGGAGAGCCACGGTGAAGCATATGCTAATGGACTAACTGGGCCGGCTCGTCCCAGTTACAAATATCGCTTAAGCAGCGTAAAAAGGCAACAAGACAACTATGGCGTGGTTGGGTATGGGCGGTGTTTTCTTACCATACCTATTAGAGAACCAATTGTTCCGGTGACCGCTTTACCAAAAGATCCTGTATTTAAAATAGTTTTTAATTCTGATGACGTTGATTGATTCCAGGCATCTACCCCCTAGTGGTGGGTTTGGCTGCAGGGGGTCGTGCGGCGGGAGGGGGCGCCGCCGGCGGAGCCGGCGCCGCGGTGCGGGAGGCGCTCCTCCAGTTCGGCGGGCTGCTGGCCGCGCCGCCCTAGCGCCTACTCTACACGATCCACATATAGAGCACGAGGCTCTAAACCCGTCGTCAGCCTTCGATTCCACTATATGCCTATATTCATAAATATGAACTTGTCACGCCTAAAGTTCTAATAAGCCTTTGGTGGTTCGCTAGGCAGCGTTCAATTATTATGTAAGGCAATTTTTGATTTTTGATAATTAACGCGCGGTAATATCACTATCCTTGCCTACCTCCCTAAAAGTAACGTAACGTTACACCCAAGTGTATAGTTTTAGCCAAAAATTAAGAGTAAATACTTTTTATAATAAAATAAAGGAAACGATAATACGTAATCAGTGGTAATGCACCTCCCCCATACCGACCTTGGAATGTTTATTTATGTTTCCTCGCAAGATCCAACCCCCCGAATCGCGTAACGTAATACTTGAACGTGCCTATACAAAAGAATTCTTTTGTTCTAGAATTTGTAATATAGCGTACCAGATAGGTGTCTTTTAAAAATAGTTAATTGAACCGGCAGAGATGTTGGTCAGTGGCGTTTCTATGAGGATTTTTGGCTGTGAATTGGTGATATGGCTTATTTTTTATTAATTGTGGCTGACGACATTACCTGCTATAGTGCAACGTGAATAGACAAGTAGTGAACGTAGTTTGTGTTGCATACAGTCAATTCGGATGACCATCGACTTAGATGCGTTAAGATTAGTACATACATTGTAAAGTGAAAATTGAAAAACAATAGTTTTCCATATTTCCCTTGAAGGCTTCCATGGTTATTTTATTTTAAAGCTATGCAAATGTTAATGTTGAGTTTCTGTGTTTGATTGAAATTTGGGTGAGCCATCCTGAAGCATAAGCTGATGCAATAATTGGTCTAGCTTGTCCGCACAACGGGCTTACACAATGTCAGAGTGATACGATACTTGTACTGTGTTTCTAAGTGTGAGTGAGGGTATCGGAGGCCCTTAAAATTGTCGCTTAAGTGGCGTAAAAAGCCGGCAACACAATCGATACGCGGAATGTAGCGCGGTTGTTCACGGGCGGCGGTGTTCTCTTATCATATAGAAGACCCACCTGCTCTGTTGCCCGCTATAGCATAAAAAACTCCTGTATTTAAAGACAAGAAAAATCTTCAGATTCTTTTTGGAACTAAAAATACTCTTGATGTTGGATGGGGTAGTCTTAAATCTGTGATCCCCAATTAGAAAATCAAGGACTTGCCTATATTATATTCTAAATTGAACAATTATTTTGAGCTTCAGCGATTACTGCTCTGAATTCAATACAGTATACACCTATTTGAAAGTTTAGTTTATCATATTAAAAATGTTTTTTGTGATTTTTTTCCTTTATGGTTTAAATTTCCATTCAAATTATTTGTGTGTTTGAAATTTTCGTACAGATCAATTCATATGCTATAGCCATTAAAACACGCGAAATAAAACAAGCAGAATTGTTCATTTCTTATACTACAAAAAAATATATGTGTAGAATACTTTCATTATTTTGTAACTTGTACCTGTAGATTACAATAAAAATACAATTTAATTAGATAAGTTATAAAAAATCTTAGTTTTCTAGTATCGCATTAGTAAAACACCATGTTTTTAGTTTTGTTAGCGGCACTATTTATTAATTATGTATAATTGTTTACATTCCTATGTGCTTTTTCGTGAATGATTTTGAAAATCCAAAAATCAGATTTAAGTAGCTATAAGAGTACCTAGGTGGGCGTCTTTGAGGGAGGCCTATGTCCAGCAGTGGACTTGAATGGGCTGATGAAGAAGAAGAAGAAGAATAAGAAGAAGAAGAGTACCTAATAGAGCCACGTGCATTAATACTTTTATACGATAGAAGCTAGCAACACTTAGCCCGGAAGTAGTGTTTTCCGGGAAAATTTCGACTCCATTTAGATAATCCAAGAGAGTTAACTGAAGCATGCTGTCTTTTTAACAAGCAATTACATATTTTGATGGGGGAGATCCAAGCTGAAGTATATGTCTACACACTAATTGGGCCTGCTCGACCGAAGGGATACCACGGGCTCACAGAATACTCAGCGTGAAACGGTACTTCTACTGTTTCGTTGAGTAACTCAGGATATCGGAGGCCAATAACAATGCTGCTTAAGCGGTGTAAAAAGCCGGCAATACAACCAATGCGCGAACTGTGGCGCGGTTGTCCATGGGCAGCAGAGAAGGGAACAAGTGGGTCTCTTACCCACTTGTTCCCTTGTCTGCTATATTATAAAAAAAATATTAAAATCTCTATCCAGACGTTTCAGTTAATTCTGTTTCATGTAGAATAAAATAAACACGTAGTCTGTATTCTAAAGGCCTAGAGCTTAGTGTGACCATTGTGTGGATATTAAGGATTGTGTTGTAAAATTCCCTAGTTACCGTTTATCATTATGGAGTTGCAATGCAATTATTAATAAATACTCTTAAGATTAATTGTTTATGATAATGTAATTATGAACGTTATTTTTAAATATTCTATTTAAGTTATTCGTTTGTGACTGACATAAAGTAATTTAAAAACACGTGTTTTTTCATTTTAACTTTTAAGTTTTCAACTGATACTCTTAGCAAAAGGGTGAATTTCAAAGGATTGTGTTTGGAAATAGTTTTTAAAACTTAATGGCGTGTTTTAGTATAGACAAGAACACTATAAATGTACCTATATAAATCTCGTCTAGGTGTGGAACAAATTCAGAAAAACCAGAAATGTGGACTTAAGTCTATATAAAATAAACTGTATGATAAATTTAATTCTGCTCATATCATTTTCTATAAGAAATGAAATCTGAAATTAATAAGACAAAGATTAAAAACAATAAATAAAACAATATAGAATTAAAAGAAACAATTTCTCATTAAAAAAAATAGAATTTTTTATAAAAAATTAATTATAAAATTTTATATTAAATAATATAAATTTAAAAAATCTAATAAAACACATGTTATTATTTTTAATGACTTAAAATAGCTAACCATATTTTTCAATTCACAAATCAAAATTTAAATTAAATTTGATTTTAAACTATAACATTTAAAAATCAAATGTAAAAATAAGTGATGAGTTTCTGGGGATGATATGGACCAGCAGCCTTCTCAGCGGCACACAAATATTATTATAATTTCGTCTTAAAAACGAAAGTAACAGAATTATTCTTGGTTATTTATACTTTGCAGTGGTCTTAATTTAAGTAATTTAAAGATGATTGATTTTCTGGTAAGAAATTCAAGAAAAGTTGTGCCATATTATTTATTTTCTTAAACGAAACATGATTGCAGTATCACAAGTTAACTACGCTACATTCAACAATAGATTCAAAAATACAGATCTGACAAAGGAATGTAAATATAGAATAAAACGTGAATACATTATATAAGAAATGTACAATTGAAATATAGACAGATAATAAAATATGAGACTGGCTTCTTTTATACGGATCTAAAAAATCATATGTTTGCAATTTTTAAAGATCTTTCCATAACAAGCTAAGGCAGCACGTGAAACAAATTTAAGTTAATTCCGTTTTGAACGATATTCAACGCTCAAAAACAAACTTTTTTGTAAATAATATAAAATATTTTTTGGAAAATAATAAAAATTGAGTTTAACAAGAGAAACAAACAGGCAAACAAACGGAATGTAACAACTAATTAAAAAGAAAGATTCAATTGTTTCAAAACAATATTAACTGCAATATCACAATGGCACGAATCTTAGTTAATGTAAATAATTGTTCTTAATTTGTAAAATATTCGAGCAACAATAAAATATTCAAAACAGATTGCACAAAATAAAAATTATTTTAAAAAAGGCATCCATACACCCAACATATACATATGGTTATACCGTAACAATAAATAAACCTTGTATAAAATTAAGTAAAATTATTGCAACATTCCATTTACGATAAAATTTAATATTTCACTGACTGCTTGTAAATTCAAAATTTAATCTTAAGAGTCAAATGATTAACAATAGAAAATGGAAATCTGAGGCATTTATTTGATTTATTATCTATATATAATCTGATCAAAAGTTAAATATCTTAAATACAGTACACGACATTCCATAACTGAGATTTCAGCAGCATGGCTTCCTCCAACCTCATACCAAAATGTATCGTAAGACTAAAATTATCAAGGAATTAATTAACAGATCTATTAAAAGTCAATCTTAAAATACACTTTAGAATTGTTACAAACATTGCCACATTGCTAAAATACCGATTTTGGAACATGTAAAAGACATTTACTGTTCGGATAATTTATTCTTAACTTTTAAATAAATTTAACTTACTTATAGGTAACGGATTTGAGCAGAGCGTATTTATTGCACATCCGATAAAATTAAGTAGAGTTAAAACAAATTTTAAATGCCAAAAATACAAACAGAGAGTTATATTGCACATTTGATAATTAAATTGTTTTATAAATTATATTTATATATTAGAGTAAATATTTTTATATTATCATCGAACCTTAAAAAAGGTTTTCTATTAGCATTGTATGCATATAAAAAATTCATGTATTCATTTAAATAAATTCATGTTAAGTAAGCTCAGAAACAGATAAAACTTTAGTACACATAACGTGAAATAGACATTTAGTATAAATAAATAGATAAATGTAAAAATCCTTACCGCTAGTTACAGTTAGGAAAGTCGAAAAAATGCAGAAGAGTCATCTACTAACGGTTATTTTGTAATCATAAAAATCGAAAAAAATACAAACGGAAAAGACAAAATACAAAATTATCAATTTGTATATATCTTGAAAAAGATAATTTAATATATAATTTGATATTGAAGAATTGAGATTGAGAATTTGATAGAGGACGACAACATACAAATAATTATTATTATTTATTATATATATAATAATAAATATAT
>DWCF01005860.1:0-13413 GCA_018230265.1 Delias oraia
AGGCTTAAGCTGAAAACTAAACTCGTTTTTGTTCACCGATATGCAGTCCTGTGGGCAGATACAAAAACTTGCTCTCGTGCTGATTCCACGCCACGAGCATGAACACGACACACCTCGTGAAAGCGATGAAATTTTGCATTTTGCCTCGATGTTCGATGGTGAAATTCAGCAGCAGGTATCAGTCCTAAAAGCTCCTCCGAATATTCCCCGTGATAGATGCGGTAGAAGAAGCTGATCGAAGCAACATCTCCACTCAACGCCGAAGAGTCAAGCTGATCGGAAAGTATCTGGTCGTCAACAATTCAACAAACAACAATTCATCCATCCAACATTATCAAACATACTACACTTAAATAGGTATTAAAACCTTCACACACCTATACTCGCATTAAAGGGGTCCCGAAGTCTTGATTACAATTTCGTCGACAATAGGCCTCTACCTTTTTTGTACGACGATAATAAAAAGGAAATGTAAAAAAGATCAATATTTAGACAGTATTGATTAAAAACTCGAGCGGACGCGAATACACTTCCCGGCGTTGCTTGGCGCTAATAAATGTAAGGGCAGGATGAGATTTTTGACGGAATCGCGTTAACTCGTCCGTTCTCAGCATTCTCCTGTCAAAATACCAATAGAGCCTGCGATTATCCCCTTTTCACTCAATGGACTCCATTGTTCAATTCGAATCGAGATCTTTCTTGTTCAATGGCGTCCGATTTCGCATTGAATAGGTATCAACGCTCAAATACACTTCCGTAGTGCAATTCTTATAGGAACAACAAAAAAACATAAAAGCCTGAGCTATAGTGGATATTACCTTTTATTTAGTAGCAAATTCTTGCAGACAGCCCTCACAATCGCATTTTCGTACCCTAATGGAAAAGTTAGGTAAATACAATTATTGTTATTCTCTGTGGACTCATTCCCCTGTGGCGCCATTAAGACGCCTTCGTGTCTTGTTGTATCCTCTTAAACAAACCAAATCGGAAATGAAGTTGCACTTCGTAGACCTCCCTATACAATTTAAATATTCCGATCAACCTTTAACCTATTATGTAGCAATATCTTAAAATAATATTTTAAGCAATATTGAAGTAAATTAGTCTCTTTATAATTAAATAAAAAACCGAGATAATATTTAATTTTAATCCCTCCTAAATGTCAAAAAAAACAAAATATTATTTAAGAAATTAGATAACTAATATGACTACGATGAAACATAAAAAAGCATCTTAATCGCTTTACTCATTTAGCAGCTACCATGAAACATACGCACAGATATGCTAGCATGAAACACCTCTCTCGTTGACCATTGCGTCCGAGGTTAAAGAAAAGATAACGCAGGCAATGCAACCATAGCGCGGATTATGTGACGGTTGTCCATAGGCTGTGGTGATCTCTGACTATTCGAGGACCTGCTTCTAATCCGGAACAATGTGATCTATAAAAACCTGTAACTACGAGTACAAAACGGTGCAGAACGTGTAATTGCGCATATGTGTACTGTAATACTCTCGGCGAAAGAATTTTATTAGCCTTTCACATAAATGCCTTTATTGGATACGTAGGCTCATGCGGACGCAAATGCAAGCAAAAACTAGTAAACTTCAATTCCTATAAGCCCGCCTAAGCCTCACGGTCAAGACTGGTTTTGTTTAATTATTTTACATGTGTCGGTGATAATTCCTCTGGTGTTTACGTTAAACCGATAATATTTCTTCTTTTATTTACGCTATAGCAATGATTCTCGGCTTTATTTACACAAGTTGATAGATAAAGAGCGATACCAAAGCGGCGCTCTTGACGAGGAATAAAAAATAGAACAAATAGAGAGATCCGGGTTCTTAGCTCGGCTGTGTAACACCGGGGGTAGCTTTTGTAAAGTAAACAATTAGGTGTACATTTATGGTATATAAAATGATAATTTACTGATTTAAATGAATCTCATTGAATCGTACGTAATGCATTTAAGTTTGGATTTTATTACTATTAGATGTTATGTGTATTGATATACTGTTAAAATATATGTATGTGTAATGATAATTAATATTCATTTTAAACTAATTATTACCTTAACTAAAAAGCGATCTTAAAATAATGTCCCGTTTTTGCAGCATCAAATGCACACAAGAGAATATTTATGTCATTGTTTCTTACAAAGCAACGTAAAAGTATTATTTTAATTTATTTATTTAAACATTGATACAACAGCTAATACTATCGGATAGTAGATAGATTACATAATATCAAGCCAATTAGTAGTTTTTATTTCTAACTGTTCTACTAACTAAATTGTAAGCAGAAGTATAGACACAGAAAATATATTACACAACGATGTACAAATGAGTAGAAGGTTATTCTGTTCAAACATTATTACGTATTAAAAAAAATTACTTATATACATATACATATACTTCTATATAGTATATTATTATAATGAATTTTAGGCAGTTTATTTAAGCTAGTTTTCTATCGTAAGATTGTTTATAAACCTTACTATTAAATTCGTTTTGTACTCAGCAGTTGATCTGTTTATGAGATGAAATTTTCCTTATGATTTGTGGTGACAAGTCAAGCAAGATTAATTTCCGGCTCTATCAATAGGCTTCATGAATGAAGGTCTAACAAAATGATTACATTAGCTCGAAAGAAATAAGAAAGGTTTTATCGTTAATAGAATTTGTCCCACAAGAAATGAGATTTCAACGTCGAAAGCAGAATTTCCAATTTGGGAGAGGATATTGAGGAGATATTGGTTTAAGCCTGAACGTATTTTTGGTTATAAATTTAAAAGAAAAAGTGTGTATACGAAAAGAGGTGTGTTATAAATTTGACTTCAGTTAGCTGTTTGACGGTAATACCTATTCAACGGATTTGTATGATAGAGTTTATGAGAAATTGTTTTTTGCATATTTTGTGAAATGTATCAAAACTATTGAGTCACTGTTAGTATTCAATATTTCAAAAATGTAACAGAAATGTCACGTTAAATTTTTTGAAAACTAAACTTTATAAAAGCTATAAAAGTTATAAAAGCAACCATACCATATAGATTATAGATAAATTTAAAACAAGTTTTTCGCTATTACTTAATACTTATTAGACACCTACCTACCATCACATAAGAAGATCTTTTTGTCGATATTACAATCATCATACTATCTACCTATACCTACTACCACTGTCACACTAGACAAGACAATCCAAATGTTTAAAAACTACGAAGATTCGTAGAAACTAGAACCATTGCTATACTATTCCTAGAATAAAGTAGACAATGTTATGCACATTGCTTCGATATTTTCGTCTGTCACTCCTGAATACGCATAAGTTGCATCTTCTTGGAATGTCGGAAATAGCGCTTCTGAGTACTCTTGACTCCGATTTCTTGTCGCTCGTCTCTTATTTATTTATACCTGCGTCTAATCTAATGGCTGCCATCACAAATTACAAACGGTAATTTATTATTTCTTCGTTTATTAATGCTGAGTTGAAAACATAAACAAATGCCTTACATTTACTTGTTGTATGCGGCTTATGCGAGAGGTTTTACTAATAAGGTACGCTGAGAGTGAAATAATAATATGAATTGGGAGCGTTAAGGTTCGAGTCGCAAAGGGCAGGTGTGCGTGGTAAGTGGAGCCGGGCGGCATGCTCGGAGCTTTGCGGCATCAACGACGTGCACGGCGAGATCAAAGCGGCGAAGGTCGACGCACGCGGTTCCGATTCTAGATCCGCCCGCAGCCCGCGCCCCGTTCGCCCTTTCACAAGACATCCACCGCTCGTTCCGTGTGGCCGGCTCTGCACCGGTCGGAACGGCAACATCAAGCCGTGCAGCGTCCGTCGGCGCGCAAAATACGCTCAAAGAGCTTTGAACCGGTTATTGTTTACAAACGAGCAGTGTATAATGGCCATAAATTGCCCCAACGAAATTTTGTTGCTCTTGTATGGTCCATGGAAGTCGTGGATTTGTATTTTCTTCTGTTGTATCCGAGCTTACGCAACTCTCGAGTGATTCTATCGGCGCTTTACTTTTTCGTATACAGTTTATTTTGGGCTTGTAGTTAATGGCAATATTTATAGTACCGAATTAAGTAGGAGATGTCCGAATAATCAGTTATAATATGAAGAAATATTTTTGACTTGTTCTAATTCGTGTATAACGGAATGAAATTTGTAACTTGGCATTCGTGTTGACGAGTCCGAACGAGTACGCTGAATGCAAAGGCAAAGCCTACGTCTTCACGTCTTGGAGATGATCGAATAAGCCAGGGGCATGCTACATTGAATTGAATTAATTACAAGGGTACCGGTTGGCGGGCGCGCCACTCACTGTCTTTACAAGATAATTTGCACTTCGTGCGGCAAGATCAAAGCGGCGGCCATTCAATGTCGGCGCTTTGATCACGACGAAGCCTTTGAAAGCCGCCGCCTCCGCGGGGCACGCCTCGAAATAGTCGATTTGGACACTTTTTATAAACTCACAAAAAATTAAGTCGATACTGCATTAGTATTTTATACAAAAATAAATTAACGCTTCAGTTTTATTTATATTGTATACTAGCTTCTGTTTGTGGCTTAATCCGTAGATTTCTTAATTATCTAGTGTGTGTTGTTTCAAGTTTCGAGTTTGTAAAAATTATTTATGTTTAACACAATAAATCACTTTTCCGTACAAGAAACATCTCATTCACGGTAATCTTCCGACTTCTAAGTACATATAGGAACTAGAAAATTATATAAAGGTATATTATATTGCTGAATACCTATGAGAAACCTACGAAAAGACGAGTAGAGAATGGTGCATAGGTATTTATAGTTTATTCTTATGCGCGGTAGCCGACAAAGGGATAAAATATCGAGCCAATTAATTTGATTGCGCCAATGAAAAGGAGGTGCAAGTCGCGCCCTGGGGCCAAAAATCCAACTGGTTTTCGTTATAATATATGTGTAAAAACAGTTTGAACGGTTTCAAATAATGAAGTTCTTTGTAGATATCGAAAATATGAAATTACTAGGCCCAAGCTGAATTCGAAATAAAGCTGATTTTTTTTTCTCTAACCTAAATGAAACTCAAAAGCATTTATTCAAATAAGCCATATACTTAGTGGCAATTTTGCAAGTCATTTTACGATAGTAAAGCTACTATTGGTTCGGAAGATATACCTCTACGAGAACCAACAAGAATCTCATAGGGTTTAATTTTTTTTTTAATATTTATTTTAATTTAATTTACTATTAATAATCTATTTCTAAGCGTCAACTCCTTGTACTTGATCTACGCTTGTTCGTTCGTACCTACTGCATAATTGAAAAATTAGAAATTGTATTCAGCATAGTACAGTAGTGTTATTACATGATGAGTACCAAGTACAACCGTACTCAACATAATCACATACTAAGCTTACACCAATGTTGCAACAATAACTTATTTCAGCCAGAACAGAGCATTGTTTGTCGTCATGCCATGTGCATTAGTTATAATAAATGGAATACATTGCAAATCCGTGCAAATGAAAAATTTTCATCAACTTCGAGGAGGTTTTATTGTCAACAGTTTTTACTTTTGAATTTATGAATATACGTTATATACATTTAATATATCCTCTCTCTCTCTGGTCGGCGCCTCATGTCTTAAGATAGTGGTCATCATCAGGGTTGTGTTTACCTTTCATGCTGATTCTCTTAGGAAATAGCAGCAGTGGTTGGCCGTTGCGTTTGCACCAATTGGCCCAGACATTTTAGGATTTATTTAGACTCTATTATCAGTCCTCTGTCCTCTCAATCACACCATACTTAATCATGTTTATTAATTCGTAATTGATACTAAATTAAGACCGGTTATGTGTTGTCTCAGTGTTCGGCAAACTTTTTGTGTGCAAGGTACATCTATGAAAAGGTAGTTTTTTAAACCACAAATAAAAAAATCTTTTGTGATTATTAAACAACATTTATTTATATCAAAACCATGAAACAAAATCCTCTCGCTAGTGCACTCGCGTGAAGATATATGTGTGCCGAAGTATTTTTCTTACCTTTACTTAATAGTTTATTACTTAATATGACTTTATAAGACAACCTTATTTTGCGAGGCATACCAATCAACGAGCATTGTACGCCCGTGTGCCGCGGAACATCGCGGAACACTGATCTAGCTGATATACTTCAGAAATATTGGCAATATAATGGCTCATGAAAGTTTTATGAAGAGAAGCAAATAAGATTTTACGTCAAGAGTTTTTCAAATAAAACAATGTGATGTAGGCGGTCCGCCATAACAGCGGAGAGATCAAAGGCTTGAGATAAGTATCACTGCTCTGGCGCAGCCGCGGAGCCCACGCCCCTATTTTTGGATACATTTAACAGTTTGACTCTTATCTGTTTTATAGATGTATAGCACTTTTATGGCCGCTAAAAGAAAAAAGAATATTATTAAGCCCTCTTAATGAAAAGCATTCAATCAAATATCTTCTTTACAATTTAATTTAAATCCAAATAAATATAAATATAGATAGGATTATTCATGTCTGAATACACTACTACATTAAGATGTTATTCTATAATCTATACGACAAATTCTACTATATAGGTATTATACCAAAAAAATCGAAAGGCTATGTTTAATTTAGAAATCCATGTTTTAAACTTATCTATTTAATTTTATGACATTTCAATGTACATATGTCCTAAGATCCTCTAAACTAAGTGAATAAGACCGATATGTATCAAAACTGTCACGTACTTGATTAGACGCCGGTTTTAAAGTTATCAGCAACAAGTCACCATTTGCAACGGATATACAGTAGTTCCCTTGCCGAGTCTAAAAGTAATGCCGACAAAGGGACGCGGTAGCACAAAGCTATTGATAACATTTAAATCCCTTTGATAGTCGCCGACATGATACTACCCTATGAAAAGCTGGGATACGAAATCTACCCCTGTACAATTTAATGCATCATAAACTTTATAATTTGTGTGTCTAAAATATATCCAGCTCAAATTCATTCGCTATTATTTTTAGGTATTATTAAATATTAACGCATATAATATCGTATAATCCTAACAAACCACATATTAAAAACTATGAATTTTAATTATTTAATTCGTTTTATTTTGTTTTCCAAAAGGTCTAACGATCTTACGTCTATAATAAAACTAGTCTGACTAAGAAATGACAAAAGAACATGTACTAAATATTTTTAATATTGTGCTAATATAGTTTATTATTTTGTTAATTGTAAAATCAAATTAACAGCATCATTGTTTGTGTAAAAAACAAGAAAATGACAATACAGATAAAGGAAACAGAACTCTTTATATAACAAGTGTATTCGTATGCACGATCTCATCAAATCATAACGTAAGAGATAATCACTTGGAGGTTATTAAAGCGGAATCACTTTTGAGATAGACCGATACATGGAGGAACTGGTTTTGATGTAAAACGAAACATTCTCGCCGCAAAGTGGATACCTAAGACGATTAAGGGGATACGTAATCGTACATTATTACTGCTTTGAAGTACCGCACCTAACGGATTTAATCATTTTAATTTTCACAAAGACAAACTATCGATCGCTTCAACGGTATTTTATGATTTACAACAAATGTCATGAAATCAGCAACTGTTATGTATATAGGAGTATTTTTTTATGGTATGGTAGGTCTCCTATATAGTAAGAGAACGCCACCTCTCATGGACAACCGCACCACATTCCGCGCATTGGTTGTGTTGCTGCCTGTTTACGCCATTTAAGCGGCATTTTTAAGGGCTTCCGATACTCACTCAGCAAAACAGTACACCGTTTCAAGTACAACTACCATTTCACGCTGAGTATTCTGTGATCATCGTTTATAAATAATAAAAGACTTCTGCATATCATTTATGCAGCACTCAGTACAAATAACGCAAACCTTGCGTCTCAAAAGGTGGTTTTTTTAATCGACGGAGCAATTACGTTTCATTAACATCTTTATTGTTCACTATACAAAGTCCAATATTGTATATGTATATGAGAAGTTTTACTATATCAAAAATATAATATCTCGTCTTTAAATAAAAGGTAAGTTTTTAAGTCATTTCACAAATTTAAACGGCTTTATTAAGTGGCTATTTGAAATAAACTCTATTTATTTGACGTGTTGATAATGTGCCAATTATGCGAGTGAATTTAAATATTCATATAATTTAACATTATATATCAAAACAAAAAGATAATCGTATGAATTGGCCTGGAATGTTGATAGTTTAGCGTTTTATTTCTGCTATTCAGTTGGCCGTGGGCCAGATGCTGCGGTCGCTCTACTTCTGTTGCGTGGGCAATGCCCACTCACATAACACATTTTATACAAAAAAGCTAAAACACAAACAAAAATATGAGGTCTATAATTGATTCATAACTTTTTAAAATGTTATCATTGTTTAATAAGACATGTTCATTCAATAAATGGAACGTGGTAGGTATGCAAGTACCTAAATAGTAGCTGTTAACTTGTAAACAATTGATACAGAAAAATAATTAAACCACTTTCAAAAAGCTTTATTTGTATACTTCAAGACTATCACAATATACATCAAAAAAGAACCTATAGCAAATATACATTTTTAGGCAGCCTTAAAACCTAACCTATAAAACCAAAAATGCTAACATACAAAATAATTATATCTTAGTTCTGCGAGATATATCTATAAATGTAAAAAAGAACCCGATTTTATGAACACACAATCTCTATAGTATGGGTAACAAAGTTTGGAATGGTTATGTCACGTCTTGTTCACAGGAAGGGCTATGCGAAATTGTGCGCGTAATAATAATAACAGATGTACATGACAGATTCAATTACGTTCACAGAGTGTATGGATTTCACGAACGATGGAATATGATGAAAACTGAGTCATTACGGATGTTTATTGACTGTTAACATTACCTGTTAACGCAGGTTGGCAGCTTCAACGCCCAAAATTCAAGAATGCCACCCAAGTTGCAGCCGAACCTTCAACAGAACCATTCTTACTTCACCAGTTTACGTTGTTAAATATCCTTCTTTCGTGACTTATTCTTTATCACAGACAGTTGTAGATGTCTGACATCAGTAAGAATACAACATTAAGAATTTGAAATTTATTATTACAATCAAGTTACTCTATACTGCGTCTATAAATAATCATAATAATTAAACCCCATGTTTGTTGTGAGTCATTTTTGGAATACGACCTCATCTCGGTCGCAGATAAATCGTCGACAATAAACCTAACACGAAGAGATCGTAAAATTCTAATTTGAAAGCGAGCAAAGCGTCTTCTCGTTTCCCGCCACGACTGCGATGTGAGGTGGGTGAGGCGCCTGTTGTCTATGCCGTCATTACATGGACTTTAACCATCTACGGTATTTGTAACTGCCTCTATTAAATTCGAATTCAAAAATTAATTCTTGTACTCTAACTATATGAATTGATTTATCTACAAGTATTGCAAGCTTTTTATGCGATGAGGTAACTTTCTTGAAATTATAAATTAGCCAATGCTTTACAGTTTAAACTCAGTTCTTGTATGCGTATCTACATGGCGTTGTTTACTGTTACGATTAGCCGGGGACTTAGATTTGTAAAGGTAAATGTGTTTACTGTTTTCTCACTCGGATGTAAATAAGAAACTGCTACCTGAATCTATTATGTGTGCTTTTTTAACCACGTAAAAAACTGATTTTAAAATACCACTCGTATATCCGTATCAACAGTACATTCATCTATGTATCTAGATATAGCTGAAGATATGTATCATTCTATAGTGTCCGTGTATTTTAGATACATGGTCTTTTAAGTCTTTATTAATCATGTATTATTTTTATCACCAATTAACAGAAACCATCATGTAAGTATTCTTAACTGTTATTAGAAATACAGAGTTTTGGCAATTAAAAATAAATTACTTTCGGAACTTGCTATGTTCATCGAAGACATTCAGCCTTTCATAAAACAATCCGTTATATTTGGTATTTTGAAAAGAGCTAAAAGTGGTGAATTTTTTCTAGAAATTTTTCTAGAAATGTTTTGTACAAATCAGGAAATGGCTTGAGGATTTGCTTAACCTTTAAGTACACGCGCTGTTTAGGATAACATTCCGTCACGCGTGGGGTCTAGAAATATCCCCAATACAAATTTACATATATATTCAACTTTTTAAATATTTTTTAAAAACCGTTTCAAATTTTAAAAAAAGATTGTATAATATTTATAAAAAGTATTTATTAATCACAAAACAAACTGTCTTTAATTGTTAGGAACATTTTTATCAAATTAATAATCTCGTACATAGAATCTTTAAGGCATATTTTTAAAGTACCTACTAAAATTTAACAAAAGAGTATACTTCTAACTTATTTTTTTTCTCATACAACAAGAATCACATACTAGTAATTATAAGAAAAACTAACAATATATATTTAAGAAATAAATTAACAATTCTTGAAAATTCTTTGGGTAAGCACCGTGAAAAGTGTTGCTGGTTGTATCCTCTGCGTACTCGGTGACGGAAGAGTCATCGCTTTCCTCTATTTCAGACGCTGAATTATGTTTATTTTATATTGATTCACATCCATATCACCTACCTCTTCCAAATTGTTCTCTTGCGAGACTTCTATGCCTTCGGTTTAAGTGTTACTTAAATCTTGTATTTTTTGTAAAATTTGAGTATCAGTTAATCGGCGACTCACTTTTTACAGTTATAAAACAATAATACTGAACAAAAACAAATAATAAAATAACAGAAGTGAAAACTAGGTTAAACACAGGTGGGGTCTGCATGTAACCCCACGCAAGCAAAAATATAATTTACCTTCGCAGAAGAGCGGCGAACGTCTATTTACCGAATGGTCTCAGGTCTCACTGAGATCAGCCGAGAACACGGGATCGTAACTTCTAAATTTCAAGAAATAGCGCATGAGGTCTACTTTGACCCCATCCGTGACGTTAAAGGTTGAGAATCGTTAGCGCAATAATTGTAGGTATCATCATACTTACATATAATTCATAAAAATTTTAAGACTTGTTAACTAAATAAAAATAAATAATTTGAGTCTGAAGTGGTATCAGACGTAAACATAAAATACTTGGATGATTTTTTGTATAAAATAAAGAACATTATCGTAATTCCTAACAAACACAGAGGCATCCGTTATTTCCTGCATTATGTAGTATCTATCTCCATACAATATAATCTTTTTTATAATGGTCGTACCTGGGTCGTCGACCGGAGTCTGCCAGCGACTAGCGGACCTATGCGCGTGTGCCCTCTCTATCTCGATTCTGCCCTATACATACTTTAGCTTTCTTTGGCCTAGAAAGAGACTCCATACTTTGTAACACTCCTTCGCGTCGGCATTTAATTTGTGCACTTAATCTATCAATCATAAGTAATAGAACCTATTCCTACAAATTGATTCTGTTGTAAAGTGGCAGTATAGTTCATAAAATCAGTACATCAATGCATTCTCAAAACATATTTTCGTAATCATATTAGTTGAGATTGAAAATATATAGCCTATCTAGTTTTAAAAATTACGATCTCTACGGACGACTTTACAGATAAATTAATTGTCGTTGACTTATTAAATGCTATACATGCAGCATATATTTCAGTATATAAATAATCTTCGTAACACTTAAATGTATAATTTCAACTTTTCAAATCGAATTAATAATTTTTAATACGAAAACGCTTTTGTTTAAATGGTATGCTTTTACGTAAAATCAGCTGACCGAATGTAAATAGCATGATAGAAAAATCTATAAGTGACTATTATTTTAATTCTAATACCTACATTGTTTCTACTTTCGAAGAAATACCCAATATAGGTAATACATACATTATGAATATATATATTTAAAAAGAAATTCAATTCAATTCATGTCTTTATAAGATATTGGAAATGAATATCAAAAATTCCAATTTTCTAACACATTGAATAAGACTCGGTAAAATCACGGCCGGCAAACGATTTTCGCTTACTACGAATAAAATCCAAACACAATACAAAGCAATGATGAGCCTACGGAACCGCACCGCGCCTGCCCGCGCTATTCCGTGGTTGCCCCTTCCCTTCCATCCATCAGTCAGTCACTTAATATACTTCGTGAGAGGCGGTTGCGCTCTCGCGGTTGGTGCCCGACATTCACGCGTACAACTAGGTCACGAGGTCTGTTTACGAGTTGACAATTCGATTTACTTAGTGTTGTGAATGATCCCAGTGGCAGTGCATTGCATGTTATATAAGAACAGCGGCTCTTTTGATGTGATTTGTGCGTGAGCGCAGCGCATGACGTGCTACGAAACGTTGAGAGCTCCGACACCCGCGGCGGACGCCCCCATGGCGCACCACTTCGTGAAGTGGTGGCGCAACAAGTTTAGGAATGGATATAAGAAATTTAGCAGTAAGTAACTATAGATTAAAAATTCCGAGGCGTATGAATGCGTGAAGTTCATTCAAGAGTTGAGGTCGTTTATCTCTCACCTTAACGGGAAGGCCGTCGCGAATTTTGTGGCTTGTTAATGAAAGTTTAAACTTTCCTGTTCATTTCCCTGATATTGCCTATTTGCATGAAAACCCGTGGGAATGCCATGCTGAAGCATATGCTGACGGCACTAATTTAGCCGGCTCATCTGAAGTGGTACCACGGGCTCACAATACTTAGCGTGAAATGGTACTTGTACTGTGGCTCACAGAATGAGTGAGGATATCAGAGGACCTTAAATTGCCGCTTAAGTGGCGTAAAAAGTCTGTAACACAACCAATGCGCGGATTGTGGCGCGGTTGTTCATAGACGGCGGTGTTCTTTTACCATATAGGAAACCCACCTGCTTCATAGTCCGCCATATTATAAGAAAAAAAAAATAATGTACCTACATATTGAAAAATATTATGAATAATTGAAATACCTTATTAAACATAATTGATATAGGTTTGAATATTGTTATGTTGAACGTAATAGCAAAAATTTACAAACATAAATTTACAATATTTGTATACAAATATTAAATGCATCTAGTGTGTATTCGAGTGATATGGCGTATGAAATCAGCTGAAAATCTGCATACTTGGAGTAGCAATAATATATTACCTGTTATACCTACATCGCTGTTACTTTTCGATTAATATAAGGCTATTCGTTTATTATACTTGTATGTACGTATAAATATATCCTACATAAATTAAGTATATAAAGATTAAAATTTAAAAGCTATAACAAAGGTAATCCGTCCGAATTAAAAAGGCCTAATGTTATTATTTATTAATCTTTTTGCTTAAAGAAATCCAAGATAAGACTATTGAAGTTTACAAAGCACTATACTTGCTTTGATCTTTTAAATAATACAAATCTACTTCGAAGCTATCGACCGAGGAATTCTGAATAGC